>CACRXP010000337.1:334792-391741 GCA_902702965.1 Spirometra erinaceieuropaei | reverse complement strand
CAGTGAAGACAACGACGAGACTACAGTTAGCGTCCCCGAAGTTGACGATGCGACAACATCTAGCCTCGATGGCAATGACTACGAGACGACAGTTGGCAACACCGAGGTTGAGGACAAGATGACATCTGGGGTCACTGGACCTGAGGACGGGGAAACATCTAGCGTCAGTGAAGACAACGACGAGACTACAGTTGGCGTCCCTGAAGTTGACGATGCGACAACATCTAGCCTCGATGGCAATGACTACGAGACGACAGTTGGCAACACCGAGGTTGAGGACAAGATGACATCTGGGGTCACTGGACCTGAGAACGGGGAGACATCTAGCATCAGTAATGACAACGACGAGACTACAGATGGCGTCAGTATAGTTGACGATGCGACTTTACCGGCGTCCCCGACTTTCCAGTGAGACCTCCTGGCCTTATCTTCGGCTAACTGATGGTTACACTTTGACAAGTCGTTTCTTGCCCCTTTAGGTAATTCGTCGACATTTGGCGCTATGTCCTTTGTGTTTTTTCATTACTCTTCAATTTCACTACCTTCCCTTTTTAACCCTTTACCATCCTTTCTTGGTGTGTGTCTTGATCTTCCCGCAGTCATTTTGCCATATTCGTTGCCCTCTCTTCGTTTGTCTCAAAATTTTTAAGCATATGGTCACTTTCGAAACCTGTATTGTGTTTCTAGTGTTGTTTTCCTACGCAGACCAATTATTCCCATGTCAGCCGAAACGTGTGTCCATAGGAGGGGACGCTTACTTTGACTGCTGAATGAGCTCAATAGCTGAGACTTAGTCAGCTCTTACAGTATTTGTGCGACTTTTGTGTCTATGCAATATATGTTTTGTGAAGGCTTCGACGGAGTTGCCCAGTTTCGCAAATTCGCCCGATGTTTTATGATTTCGTGCCAATCACCTGAGTGAGAATGGTGATATTGCATGTGTCCCGTCTTTCTTGAATGGTGTGGGCGTTTTCACTGGGCGGCTTGTTGCTTTTGGTGTTTACAAAAACAATACCTTTCAAGTCGGTCGTTGTTAGTCAGACGGATGGATCATTCAGTTCTGCAACTCGCAGCTCATGGTGCATCAAGTATGCGTGATTTACCTGGTCCGTTTAGTACTGTTAACGCCGCGCATGTCATAGTATTCGAGAAGTATTCTTGCAGCCACGGAATACCTACCAAGACTTATGTTAAGATCGTGTTATTTTCCGAACCAGGCTTTTTGCCAAACATGATGGCATGATGACTACCATTTGTTTGATTCTGAGTTTGTTTGTTTGTTCATAAATATGATTCCAAGAGTGATTATAGTACACCAATTACTTGCCGATTTTTATTAATAAAGAAGGCGTTAGTGTTAATTTTTCGTAATCGTAACGTCTAAGGTAATCTCATTCGTTAACGACTTGCGACAACCTGTGTTTCACTGACCTCTGAACGCTTGAAAGCCAAGGCAGATGTATCAGTATTCTAAGAGCTAATGCAGGGCAGTTCGCTTATTGCGGAATCATGGACAATCCCGTATGTAGGAAATGACAGGAAAGATGTGAATGCTGCTATCGACCTTTGGTCCACACACGTGGATAAGGAATAAAATGTGTTAAATATAATCAAATATTCATCTGCAAATAGAGATGTGTGCGGTTTAAATAATTGGTAGGACTTGTCGCGATCGCTAAGGACAGAACCGTCAATCCCAGACTATGAATATCAGGATAAAATCAGAGTTATGAAGGAAGTAACAATCAAAAGTCAAACGAACTGACAATCCAACACATGCCGGGCGCGTCGCGTTGAGTTGTGTTCCTTCTATTCGGTTAAACAATGAGTAAGTTCAAGAATGACGAACAGGTAGGGAAAGGCAAGATAGTCTGGCGCCTCGGCACAGTACCCCCCCCCCCGGGACTGGAGGGCGGCGAGAACGACGCCGAAGGATATGTACAAGTCTAAGAGAAATGAGTGACCAACCGATCGGAAAAGTGTACATGTGGACTACTGCGAGTGATATATACAGGCTCCGTCGAAGAGTGAATACATCTGGTGACGGAAGTGTTGGAGTTGGTGGTGGCAGTCGGAGGTAGCGGACAGGACGGCAGAGGGAAAATAGGGGAAGGTGGAATAGAGGCTGCAGGTGGGGAAGCAAAAGGTAGAGAACCACAGGGCTCATCCATAGGAGTGTCAGGGACAGCAGCCTTGAGGCGGTCCACACTCACGACCTCTTCTCTGCAAGTAGATATTCGTGCGGTTCAAATATTTGGTAGGACTTACTTATGTAGACGCCTAAGCAAGACATGAGAGCGGGAACACCTACAATACAGGTGACTTTGAGCCAAATTCCAGGGAGATTAAGGTTAGACTTACGGTAAGGGTTAAGGGCAGGTTAGAGACTAAGCTCAAAGTTTGATTTAAAGTTGACGGCAACGCATGCCATGATCATGTTTAGAGTTAAGGTAGGGACTAGTGTTAACTTCAGAGTTAATGTTTAGGGCATGATTTCGGTCAAGATTAGAGCACCCTTTCAGCTTCATACTAGAGTTATTTTTGTGTTAAAATACGATAATATTTTGCCCTTTTCATTATTATGCGCTGGTCCACTTTTTATTCCTTGGGCAGGGCATTACTCATTCCATGTTCTGTTTAGATGTCCACATAAGTCAGTCCCGCCGAATATTTTCGCAGTCATACTCGGCCAATAAGAACCTAATGACGCGTCCTAGGTGTGTAAGAATAGACGGCGATGAATGAGGAGATGCAGGTGTACAGAATGGATAAGGGATACGCTGCCGCATATGGCCAGTAGCCAAAGGGAAGTCACCCGTCCAGCGCTCACAAGGCTTGTGAGGTTGGAGTGATTGCGATTGGACGGAAATCCGTACAAAGACCTGTGGTGTATGAGATTTATCAGACGCGATGCCAACATCATTCAGCGCGCAGAGAGACTGTGTTTGATGAGAATATATACGAATGCACTCGAAGGCGACGCAATATGATAGGAGACTTCGCAACTTTGGTCACAACCAACAAAGTAGCAGGCCATCCTTTTAATCCTTTAAATAGGACGCATTAACTTGTCTTTCATGGAGTCCAAGGTTCCGGACGCCTGGCGTACAGTGAAAATCACTCCCATTCCTAAAAAAAATCCGAAAATTTTGGCCCTAAATCTTTTTGTCCAATTGCCTGCTATTTCGCATTACTAAAGCTTGCTGAGTGAGTTACTCTAGACCTTATAAAAGACATTCTTATCCAGTTTTCCCGATCCTATACGATTTGCATACAAAGCCAAACGTAGTAGCTTAGATGATGTTGCTCTTGTGATCCACTCTGCCCTTAAAGAATTATACAATTTTTGCTGCGAGTACGCATGTGATTATCTTGACTACTCCTCCCCGCGTCCTCCTCTCCTTTCCAAAACATCCGCGTGCGGCTCTTGGCCTAACGATTATTTTACTTCCCGAACTCAATTTGCCCAATCTGGCAAGCGGAAATCTACGGTACTTCGCAACGACTGTGAAGTCCTTCAAGGTTCCATTTTATCCCCTCGCCTCTTCTCCCTCTACACTGATTGACTAAGATCCTCAATGACTGTCTATCAGTTAAGTATGCTGATGATGTGATTTTTGGACACCCTATCAAAAATCGGACACATCCAGTTTCTGAAGGATGGCCTTGGTCGCAGGAAAACCGTCCTCTAATGAATAACCAAAAATAATTTCAGTGTATTTTCCGACTGCGGCCCTCTCCTAGTCCTGAATTCCTTGACATTCTTCCCAACGTGGTATCCCCTTTGAGGTACCTTTGCTTTACTTTGTCATCTAAACTTCTATTTTTTCTACATACCAAGTCCCTATTTACTAAGGTAAACTTCTTTATTACGTCCGTCGTTTTCGTTTCTACCACACACCTCCAGCCTTTGTCTGGCCATTCACAGTGCATCCCCTGTTTCTCTAGTGGAATATCCTTCCAAAATAAGCTATTCTTTCCACGTGCCCTAAGCTCCGAAAGGGTTGAAACGAACTGTTGAAAAGCACCGTAAAATCACATAATACTCGGATGCGATGAAATGCACCCCGCTCCCGGAACTGCGTTTTACATGTGTTTATCAATAATAATCTGAAAACTCCGTTTTATACGTAAAAATGCTCCTAACTGGAGCAAAACGTGCTATCTATCGCGTTAAATATCGCAAAATGAGCTTAAATATTTCCGCTGTATGTTTTAACTAAAACTCTAAAAGCTAACCCGGCAAAAACGGATGTGAACAAAACTAAGGATGTTTTTAATCAAACCCACTCGTCGACTTAAACAATGATTACATACGAGAATACTTAAAATTCCCGAGCACGATTTTGTTAACCTACTAGTTGGAGTCAGTGTTCAACCACGACGGACTATATTCAATGCCATGGGAAAATGAGGAGTATTGTGACGGCTCGGCTATTCCAATCATAAATGATGCACTGCCCTATGCGTGTTAAATGAAGGTGAAAATCGGGTTATCCCTGCGGAAATGCGCATGAACCTGTCTTTCCTTTTCAGATTTTAGGCAAATGGCCTTGCCAGAGCCTCCAGTTTGCTTAGACTGTCAGACTATGTAGGGTTTGAATGCGTTAAGCCCACAGGTTTCACCATGCGACATGGAACATATCTCCGAATGACTTGCAGACGCTATACTTTCATGTGATTTCTGCCCAGCGGATAACAGATCTGAGGAATAAGTGGGTCGACGGCGGGGTTCGCCTTTTCGTAAATACGCGAATGCTTACAGGTCTGGCTCGCAACGACACCAAGTCTGTCGAAATTGGAGGCGTAACAGCTAAATTGCACGTGTCTGCAGTAAAACGTGGATCACTACTGCATAGAGTAGTTCCAATTTTCTTTGTACGTGAAGATGACGGGGCGAAACAGAGACGTCATATTCCTCACAGATACTTATTCCATCCGCGCTAGGACATGGAAGCTTGGGCGCCGTGACACGACTGTCCATTATTGACCATTTGTAGGGCGTTACTGCGCTGTTGACCTTAACCGCGATTTCAGATTTGCAGAAAGCGAAGTCGGTATGGATGGCCAGGGACAGCAATATGGTGACCAATACTTGTCGATAACAATCTTTTCAATTTCATTAACGGTAACGATAGGGTGTTGGACCCCCAGGTAGATGATAGCCTCAAAATTATAACCCAAAATTCAGTATGACTCTAAACACCACTTATTATGCTCCGTTCCCATTATTTAAAATTTCCTTCCCTTCATGACTAAATGTAGACTTATCAGTGACGCTTTATTCAAAGTCCATTATTTTTTGAAAATTGCTTTTTGTTTATTTTTCTTTCATCGTGCTCATTATCTTTGCCAAATGAGTGTGTACGATAAGATTTTCGGCAGAAATTTATATATTTCCGGTGTCTTCTTGTTCTCCGTCCTGTGTGCTGTCCCACCCGTAAAACCCCCTCTACCAACATTCAACAGATGACATTTAAGATAGCTCAAGTTAGTTGGGGTACTACATTATACC
Organism: Spirometra erinaceieuropaei; assembly: GCA_902702965.1. Taxonomy (NCBI): domain Eukaryota; kingdom Metazoa; phylum Platyhelminthes; class Cestoda; order Diphyllobothriidea; family Diphyllobothriidae; genus Spirometra; species Spirometra erinaceieuropaei. The sequence continues at coordinate 386,226 of CACRXP010000337.1, read as the reverse complement.
TTTGCCCCACTAACTGTGCTTTGTGTCCATGGCCTCACGAACTTAAACTTCATCGTCAACCCATCTGGCATAACTGCTCGGAAACTGCGCACGCCCATTTTATACAAGCGAATTTCTAGTCCACACTCCCATGTTTTCTAGATCAGCGTTGTTCCGCCAAAAACAGGATATGTTTGAAACACGCACTACTTCAGCCTTCGAAAGAAACACATTTTATCTTTTCTACCCACATGGCAGAAGACAGGCTGACTTGGGGAACATTTCGCAGAACTGCTCAATCGTAAGGTACTAACAGCTAGTACAACTTGCGCATTACTTTTTTTCCGGAAAATGCCTTGGAGTCAGGAATATGTACCTTATAAGGCCGTGTATCACACTATATATTAAGGGGAATATGTTTTCTGTACAAAAACTGGACCGATTTGTGATCTGTCCATATTTTGCATTATTTTCAATTAGGGCCATAAAATGCAGACATGTCAGATGGAGAATCGGACCGATCATTTATCCATATCCTCAGAACAACAGCTCTATCTGAGAGACGTCGAAAACTAATTTTAAGAATGAAATGTGATGAGTCAAAAATGATCTCTTTTGCTGATCGCCGGAATTTCGTGTGTTGTGTCTATTTAAATAGGCCTCATACAAAATGAAAACTCAGCCATTATTTACATATCACAGGCCGCCATGGAACACATGTTTCCTCCGAGTGAAAAACTTGAAGTAACAGAAGTAATAGTGCAACTTCTTTTAAGTAATCCTTTCGAGTGGAAAACACATTTCGAAATTTCGGTTAACATTTCATGAGTTGCTGTTTGTCTTGTGTCTAAGCTGTAAGCTTTTCATAGCGTCCCAAGTTGTTGACTTGATGTCGAGAATAAGAAACATTTCAGCTGGCGTGGAGGTCTGGACCATGCTGCTTTTGAGTGCGTTAGACTCAGAAGTCTCATTGCTCGGCGTGTAGGATATCATCGAATGGTACGTAGGCGCCACTCTCTCATGCGATTCCTGTCGCCGCGCATAACGTCAATCATCGCCCCGTGGGTTGTGCAACCACGTAGGCGAGTTGAAGGACTCACATCTTTTAGAGAGTGCAAACATTTATGGCCCTAATTAGTAATAACTTGAGTCGCCAATTTACGCAAGTATATTAAGTGGTTCTAGTTCCAACGTAGTAACATACCTGCGTCACCATAGGCCAGTCTTCCCAATAAAAAGTAATACCGCTCACATAATTTGATTTTACGACACTCCGCAAGCTGGTCAAATAAAAAATCTCATCCCCACATATACCACATGCGTTTTTACCTTCGCGGCGTGGCAAGGAGAATCGAGAACTTAAGGGCAGCTGTGCGTATTAACTGTTATTTTACTAATAAGTACGCACATGACCGTTTCTAGTTTCAGTTTGTATTTTTCCTGTGCGAGAACGTCTAGATCGTATTTGAAGAGTGATGCACATACTGCCGAGGTTGCAAGTTGAATGGAAAACCCACGACGGGAACTGGGAACAGCATAATTCTTATAATATACTAAGTTACTTGGTCCCATACAACCTATGCAATTCCGTTAAAACAGTTCTAAAAACTACATAACCGCTAGAACTGTCCGTAGAAGACCACGATGAAGTTCAGCATGCACACAGACAAATATGATGCAAATATATGATATGCTGTGATGAAAAATATGCTGTCAGCAGAATGCGGAGTATAAAAATGTATCAGGCAGCAAGCGATAAATGGTTCTACTAGTTGTATCAAGTTAGCTAAAAGAATTAAGAATCATACAACAATAAATTACGGAGCGATGGACGTGAATACCGAGGATCGAGACGTCACAGGCCACATTCAACTCCACATCGACATTGCTGACGTACGCATTGGGGCATAGCACGCTACATAGAGCTGTGAACAGGGCTCTCCACACTCCAAAGATGGTTAGGAGAAATCATGGCGAGGTCTGGTTCTGCAGACCCACTTGACTTGTACCATATTGTTAGATTACTAAAACAAGTTTTGGTTAACATACCTAACATAGCCACTCGCTGGATTAGGAAGGGAAAGAGAGCGCAAGCAGAGCTCGAAGCGCGCACGGGGAAGCGAGTGAGGGTGGCGTGTACACACCCCGCCCCTTCCTCGACCCAGCCACTCGCTGAACTAAGTTGACATGGGGGGGGGGGGTGCAACCACAACTGGAAGACCCACTGGCGGTACGGCGTGATAATTCGCAGTGCATGGTCACTGTAGTGGAACCGACTGAGTTTCATGCCGTCGGAACAATTCCGTTGACAAGACTACTTGGCCACTCGCTGGATTAGGATAATGAAGAGAGCGCAAGCAGGGCTCGAACCACGCGGAGGGAGGAGTGTGTGAACCGATAACTGAAGTAATCGAGGCTGGCGTATAAGCACTCCACCCCTGTCACAGTCACTCACTGGATCAAAATGTTAAGAAAGATGCGAATACGTGATATTTTTAAATTCGGCGCATTTGCATCTGCAAAAATTTTAGCGAGTCTACCAATGAACAACCAAAAAACCGTTTAGTATATTTTCCGACTGCGGCCCCCTCCTATTCCTGACTCCTCTGACATCCTTCCTAACGAGGTATCCTCTTTCAGGTACCTCGGCATTACTTCGTCCTCAAATCTTTCATCTTTCCACCATATTGAGTTCCTATTTACTAAAGTTCGTAAACTTCTTTATTTCATACCTCGTTTACGTTCTTATCACACACCTCAACCCATAGTCTGGCGATTCATCGAGGCCTTCATTCTTCCTCTTATCTTATACTGCTCTCCTGTCACTTTTCCTGCTTTCCTTAAAAGGGATCATTTAATTTTAAAACGAATCCTCCGCATGCTCTCTTCTGATGCTGGTGTTTATTATACTTTTTTTAGTCGACACTATCCTACAACGACATTTTAATACGGTCAAGCAATTTGCTGGTCGGATTATAGATGGCGTTGCGCATCCCTTGCATTCTGATCCTATTTCTGCGAAGTCTTCCCGCCCGATGCGCCGCGGCTTCCGACTTATATCATGTCGCACATCGACTTTTCAAGCTTCTGTATTGCCATTCCTGGCACGCTATCTTACGTGGGAAGATACAGAAATGCAGAAGTTAAGACTTGAACTATCCTCATAATAATCGTTTCTTTGTGTTAAACGCTGACTCTTGAATAATCTATTAACTTATTTACTGTCCAAAGTGAATGGAGCCTGTTTTTTGCTGAAAATTTTGAACTTATGATATCAAAGTAAAGCGACTTTCTCCCTCTCTCATATGATACCACTCAAGTGGGCCTGCAGGACCAAGCCTCGCCTTTGACTTTTCCCAAATTTGGTCAAAGAAAAAATAACCACGGCGGAGCCTGAGATGGCGGATCAGACGAAATGAAGTCCCATGATTCGGTAGCCAACATGTATACTAACATTGGAAATAAGCGCTATGCGCATTTTGCATTCGCGCTTCGTGCTCTTTCGCGCATCCAAGCAAGCGCATAGTTTGCTCATCGGAAGGTCGCGCTATATCGATCGTGGAGGAAAATACTTTAAATACGCACCTAACGTTGAGGTGCGCAAGGGGCCTGCTTCTAATGGAAGCACGGAGTATGGAGTCAGAAGATCGTTGCACTTGTTGATGGACTGGGGACCAGTAAACCATGACTCCAGTAGCTGCCGGCTCACGCGGTTGTCAGCTATTCGAGAATGTCGGCCTCATCGAATTTGAATGTGTGGCCGGATCTTGTCGAATGAGCCGCAACTTGAGAGCTGGCGTCATTTCTGCGCACCGCTGCTGCGTGGTCGGCCATTCTCGATCGGAGCTGTTTTCCGGTTTCTTCGACGTAGTTGCTTTGTCCGCAACTGCACCAGCTCCGATAAACGACTTCAGATGTTTCTAGCCGTGGCAGTGGGTCTTTCGGTTTCATGACCAGACGCCTGATGGTTGCCTCCGGTCTGTGTGCCACTCCAACCCCAAGTGGTGCGAGAAGGCGAACGACAGCTTCCGAAACGTTCTTGACATACGGAAGTGCCCGCCAAGATTTGGTGACACCGGGAGCTACTGGAATCATGGTTTACTGGCCCCCAGTCCATCAACAAGTGCAACGATCTTCCGACTCCATACTCCGTGCTAAAAACTTCGCCTAGGCGGAGTAACAAGCCATGTGGGGAGCGCAGAGGTGAACACTTTTCCCAACACCGGGGTCGGTGCGTCAGATGGTCGAGCAATCATCACGCCAACATCCAAAGCACGTGATGAAATTACAGCAATTATCGACTCGAATGTCGGCCGTCAAGCAATGATCACAGCAAGTGCGACGATCCCGGATGAGGGGGGAGCCGTGAATGCTCATAGGTATGCGGTAGCATGGCTACTGCATTCTATAAATACCGCAGCCCCTTGTGCAGCAACCACCCGTTTCTGCTTTTTTGTCTCTGATGATGGATTCTAGTAGGAATCCGAAACGTCGGGCTAATAAAGCTCTTGTCCCGGCGATCGTGTCTCCTTCTTCAAGGCCTGCTTCTATACACGCACGCATTCGGATCTTGCATACGCTGCCATTCCACAAACTAAGAACACTACTAACTTCCTGGATCTGTGATTACGCAGCTTCCGACATAGACTTCTTCCGAACTGTACGCTTTGCTGAATGATCTGAGGCTTCTTATTGGTAAAACCAGTCCAGGCGAGGTTGCCAACAATACGATATTCGCTGTTGTAAGATCGCCTGAAGTGATCTGTCCTCCTAAATTCATTTACAACTGCTGCTACGTATTGATCTGGTGGCCCTCGCCACTACCGATACTTCTCTAACGGCATGACATACGTTTTAGTGCGTAAGGTGAGCATATTCTTACTAAATTCATTATACAAAATACTGACGATCCATCTATAACAGCAGTACCTGTCTAATTATCATTCCCATAAAACTGATGCCAACGGCTATGAGGATTTGATTAGTCGGATTCTCAATAAGACCCGCCGGTGTTCCATAGCTCTGGTCAAAGGCTATTGGAAATACGGACGGATTTCAAATTTGAAGCAACATTTCCCCGAAGTGAATTTGAAGCAAGCATACACAGCAGAATTCGTCGGAAACAACGAATTTCGTGACGGCTTATCAACTGCAACCTGTCGCTGCACAACGGGGAAAGCAAATATGAAAGATACAGAGATTTGAACTTCCACAGAGAAAATCATTGAAAATCAGAAAGGTCATCGTTTGCTGCACACAAATTTATTGATAAAAATGGCAACTTAAAAACGCAACTTTTGAAAAAAATGAGGACCTTAGCACGCAGAAAGGCATTCAAATAAAAAAAGGCTTAGATTCACCAGGCACGCTGAGGTTGACGACTTGGTCTAACTGTATACAAATATCTGCGTGTGGGAGTTAGCACGCAGAGGTGATGTGCTGAGATTTACCATGGAAAGCTGAGGTTGGCCACGTGGTCGAACAGTTTGCACAGGTTGGGTTTCTCTCGCCCTATGCAGGCCGCTTCCGGATTGCTCAGATGATACTTGGAAGGATATTTTGGAGTCAACTGAATGACTGCTATCTAGGAGTTATTTTATGATAGAAGAATGAGGAATTTTATTATCCTGCTTTAGAAGCCATTTAGGCAGTTGCTCAACTGACCAGGTTGCCAATTGCCCTTGCGTTCGCCCAACGATCATGCATCCATAAGTGCATGTGAATTCGTAAACACAATTTAAAATGCCATGAAGTGTCAAGGTATCCATTGCCAGTGAAATTAGAATGGCTCTGGTGGAACTGCTGACAATGAGTTCGACTGCGTTGTATGACGTTCCCATGGCAATTCTCAATAGCTGCTAAGTGGTATTTTAAATGATTTCGCACATGAAGGGTCAGGATGTTAAGCGGACTCTTCCGAAACTGATTAATTCGTCAATTTAGGCCGTAAGGTGTTACTGTGTTTTTGAATGAAGCGTGTCGGATACCCACATCTGAGCAAGGCTGTTTCGAAGCAATAAATTTCTGCATCCAGTATCTTAGTAGAGCAAATGCTACTCGTTCTTTGGAAAAGAGTGCAAGCCAGATGTTGCTTTAGTTGTATTGGCACAAAGCTCAGGAAATGTTTGTATTGGCCTTTCCAGGTACCCTTATGGAAAATCGATCGTCTCATAGAACCATCATCCTGTCTAGTTATGAGGACGTTCAGGAAAGACAGCTTGTTGAACTGCTGCTTTTTCATTGTGAATTTAATCTTCGGATGGGGACTAACCATGACAACAAGAACGTCATCGGCTTCCTCGTTTTTATCAAATTAGTGAAACTATTGCAAAATTACTATGTACCGTTTAAGTGTAGTACATCAGATTGTCTCCTAGTCAACAAAAAACTAGATAACTTTTAGTTGTACTTGATACGGCTGCGATCATGCCTGATCTAGCCGGCCTCAAAAACTAAATAACACAGCGACACCAGTTAATAGCTGTATTATAAGTCGTCCTTTTCGTTGGTTTGTCCCCAAAACAGGTCATTTGGCAGATGCGCTCGGCCAACACAGGATCCACATCGCATTCCAGCAGGCGGTACCGGAATGCACGCCACAACAAATGCCAATATTTCGGGGGGTGCGATGGCAGACCCAGTAGCCAGCTGGCGTCACGCACACTGGGACCCCTGCGTCCCAACTGCCTTTGTTGGCTAAAATCCCGGTCATCTGCTGAGTGAACCAGGAGGTATGGAGTGGAGCGCCAATGTGCGGGCTCCACCGTGCCATACGCCGGATCCAGGCGGGGGAGGAGGAGGAAGGAGTGCGGTAGACGCCGCGCAAGTCTACTACCACTATAAATTAACTTAAGTCACCGTGCCTGCTGTCACCTCACTGTGGAGCACACGGTGGACATCGTCGGAAACGACGGTCGAACTGTCACTTGTGGTTGGTATGCCAAGACCTGTGATTTACGAGCCAATGTGATGCTAAATAGGTTCACTCGTCCCGTTCTGATTTCCGTAACGCGACCAGTGCGCGACGCCTACCGTCATTAGCGTGCCCAATCGCAATCGACTGTGCAACGAACCCGTGGCTCAATGATTGGAGCGCTGGACTTCTGCCCAACAGGTCGCGAGTTCGCGCTTCGGGGATCGCACATCTCGGAGTTGGGTCTAACTGGTTGGTGACGGCTTACAAGCCAGAAATGTCCATTCCAGTCTCCCTTGTCTCTGTCCGTAATGCTACACTGCACACTTTAAATAGTTCTTAATGGCTGAAAGAAAAGGAGCCTATGAAACAACATATCTTCAGTGTGCTGTGATTTTCCTCTATCCTTTACAAACTTAGCCTGATACATAACGTCCAGAAGCATCAACACAGTCGTTAAGGAACTGTTTCATTGAAAATTCTGATAGACAGGTATATCTAATTACTGCGCTCATTGTTGTATATTCAAGCGCTCTTGCAATATATCCTATAAACGGATCCCGTCTCGCGGACCGCTTTCGCATAACCCCACTGCTCCCCCTCAGTCCATCGTGAACAGCGTTAATTTGTTTCTCCCATATTTTCCCCTTTTCTCTAGAGCAAAGTGGACAGTACAAAGCAAAGACAGAAGAAGTTTGTTATTTATTGAAATATACATTATTTTCAGCAGAACAGATGAAACCCTTGACCAGATACAAACGAAGATTTCCAAGTTGGATTTTAATGATATGTAGAAGTACCGCGAAGACCTTGTGTTCATCGATGACAGAGAGGAGAACGATACCGCTTCGGCTGACAAGCTACTCCGTTTTCTGCGTTGAAGCAAAAAGCGTCCGTGTGTTGACGAAAGATGCCAATTAAAATGCGTCCTTGTGTAATCACCTCGACAGCGCCTCCACAAAAATAGCATCGAAGAATGCTAGCCGTATTTTGCGTGTTTCAATCCACAAAGATAGAAGTTGACGGTCCATCTCTCACGTGCGCAGGTTGAATATATTTCGATTGCGCCTACATGCGGAAGACTTACGCAAGTCTTGAGATCATGTTTACAACGTGCTAGTGTCTTTTACCCACACCGGTCAGTTATTTTTTTTATCAATCTTTATGTTCTTTTGGGATTCAAGCACACTCGGCGTTGTTTAACATGCATGCGAAATCACACTCGCTGACATACAATTAAGCACCTGGTTTGTTTTGCTGAATTGGCGATCTCGGGTACATGAACAAGTCAGTCAGTTTCTTACATAAAAAAAACTGAAATCTAATTTGACCTGGGGCTTTCAAGGTGCGTCAACGCATTCTTATAAGACAAATTGGCTGGCATTCTCAACCAATGCCTCTCAGACTGAAGACATAGGCTTAACCGTACAGTAAGTGAACAAACTTTGCCGTTTACTGAAGACTAAAGGATCCAAACAAACAGATCAAGTTATTGCTGAAATAGACATTATTTTAGAGTTGCGAAAATTCCCGTAGCAGAAATCAGAAGGCGAAGTGGCAAGCATACGTCGCCTTCGATAAATTCTCCTCAGGCCTTTTAAATTATATGGGAACGAGTTAGAAGTGAAAACATGTCAGTGATGAAAGAAATTGACTAAAGTTTGTCTTAAAAACACGGGCGGGGCGTAGGAATGTGGGGGAGGAGGGTAATAACAGTCAATGCCGGACATCATGCGGACCCCAAGGAAGCTTTTCGTGTGATTTATAAGGTCCCATTGAGCTACTCCAGGTTACCGGGCCAGCGCCTGTTAGCAACAGAAGAGGCGGCCGCAATCAGGTTGCGAAAACCAATCTTGTGCGCACCGAAGAACCACGTTCAGACTCCGCACTTACAGTGGTCCAAGGTCGACTAACGCTGCAACTCGCCCAGCGCCCTTCCGCCCTCATCCCGCCCCTGACAGCGACTGCTATCGCTGACATTCCCATATAAATGTACTGGCCTAAGGAGAATTTATCGAATGCAACGTATGCACGCCATCTCATCTTCTGGCAAACGTTTTGCAGTGGGGTATCTAGAACCCATGTCTAGGAGTTCTGACTTGAATATCAACAACATACCGTCAAGACATACCAGCATACTCAAGATATACCGCCTAGATGATCAAATAAATATGGCAAATTTGCATACAAGAAAAAAGCCCGTGTTCGCAGACTGTTAATGAAGTGCTTGCATTCCTGAACCGGCTCTTTTTCTGTTCCACCTACCAGTCGGATCATAAAACGCTTACTCCTGACCATCAGCTCGGAGATTAACCTACACACTGTGGGCGTGAACGCGATTGTCTTGCCCGAGTCTACACATCACAACTGGTCGTCAGCTCAGAACAAGGGTCCGAACACAGTGGTCATATCACAATCTGGGCCAGGGGTTGCCTTAAAATGCCTGCGCTACGTGCGCCGCGTCAAAACTCCCTATTGCTTCATCCGCGCGCCTCGTTGGCGGACTTTACCACCGTCACCGAGGCCGTAGTCCAATGAGTACCCATCGCTAAAGTCTGAGGAGGACAACGAAATCGCGTTCATCAATTATCTTCTATACAGACAATAGGATGGATCCATCCATAGCAGGGTATTCCGAAAGAAAACCTGGACGGGACAATACATTAGTTTTCGCAGTTTTGTTCCCCTAAATACTGAAAGCAATTTGGTCCAGGGATTGGCAACTAGAGTGCGACGTATCTGCTCTCCTGACACTGTTGAAGAACTCCAGTAGCCGCAGGATATACTCCCCGAAAACGGATACCGAGAGAGATTTATCCACTGGAACATTGGGGAACGCACTGCCAAACTTATCACACCAATTACAAAAAGATAGACGTGTTTATAAGACTGCCTTTTCGAGAGGACGCAACAAGCGAACTAGTGAGGCGACGTCTAGACAGTGGTTATGTCAAAATTCCCGCCTACAGCTGAACCAGTGGCCCAATCTCACCATTAGCAACGATACATTATTCCTCTCCGACTCCACTTCCAATATGTTGCGCCCAGTTGTACCGGGATGCCCAATCGAGTCCGTCCTCAAGGATCTTCACACAGCGCTGTACCATTGCGGCTAACACCGTACAGAAGTTGCTGATCGCGCCCGTATCTGGAGGCTGCAGCTACGCTCATCCGTCTGTCTCTTCTGCCGCTCCTGCGCTACGTGCGCCGCGTTCAAACTCCCCATTCCTTCATCCCGCGCCCCGATGCAACCCAGAGACCACCAGGGTCCGCCGCGAGCGCAGCGGGCTGGATATCATAGGATCTCTGCCGATCTCTTTACGCGGTCGACTACTTAACCAAATGGGTAGAGGCTGTGGCCCCCCTCCCCGAAGACGCGACATCAGTCGCGAACGCTACCAACTGCGGATCTGCCCATCCTTGGGGCACTCCCTAATCTTTCAACTAACTGTGGCACTAATTCGGCATCACGAATTTTGAGGGTGGTCTGTGATGCGCTTGAGGTTTGCAAAACGCGCATGACTCCCTACCACCTCGAAGGCAACGGCCTCGTAGAAATGGCGAGCCGCACGTTACACATCCTCATCCTGGCGTTTTGACAGGATGGACACGAAGGTCAATGGGACGCGCACTTGTCCCTTTGCCTCCTGGCCTATCGGGGATTTGTACATTCCTTCCATGGGATTCACCCCCTCCCCCCAATACCTATGAACCGAACGCGACCTACGTTTCCTCAACGATCTCTGCTACGCAGTACCGACGTCCGACCCAAACACACACCACGACTACGCCACACGCCTTCGCGAAATCACCCGCTCGCCGCACAATGCAGCAAGTACCACTCTGCGGACGTCTACCCTTCATCAAAAAGAACAGTTCGACTGCCACACATTGGGCGACACACACACCAAGTCGGTGACCTTGTGATGTACCACAATCCTTCATCAGGCGGTACCTCCACCGAATTCAACTAACCGTGGCAAAGGCCATTCATGGTTCTGAATGCCCTAGCCCGGACCACCGTCCTCCCCCATGACGCCGTGCACCCCGACTTCCCCGACCTCCTGTTGGTGCCAGTACAAAAGAACTGTTACCCTAAGAGCTTAATCAGCCGCTGCCTCCGTACGCGCCAACGAAGAATAAAGACGAAAGAGCCACCAACACTCCGGCATCGCCTATCAGAGTAACGAAACTCATCTGCGCATCCAGCCTTCTGCTTTGTACACAAGATTAACGACGCAATCCGATGGAAATTAGCCCTACTGTTGACCGACGAATACTCCGGACACCTCATATGATGCGGTGGAGAAAGTTGCATGAGAATTCCACTGAATATATCCCGAAAGTGTCGTTAAAGAACATTGTAGACGTGGCTTCTGACCTGAAACGTCCATTCATAATTTCTTTGGATCGAGGCAATGGTATTAACTTGCCAGCAGCAGTCATCAATTTGGGTCAGTTTGGGCTGAAAGACGTCTTCCTTTCACGCCACAGGCGTTTTAAAATGTGCCACGAATTGACTGTATTACGAATTCGACTCCTCGTCTAGGACTACCGCCATAAAGAGCCCTAGTAGCATCCCATAGAAACTGAAGTGTTACACTCTTAGTGAGCTCGTTTGTACTATATGTGGTATGTGTCCAATGGCACAAAGCTCGTTGTTACACTTAGTAAGCTGGCGGGCGGACAGAATGGGATTGAGCGAGATCCTAACCACAACACTGAGGCACACACGCCTGCTTGACTGGATGAACTGTAACAGCCGGAGATCTGACCAGAGTCCCTATCTTGGTTGCTTTAATTCACACTCACGTTGGATGGCATTCTTCAGTTTTTTACAGAGACTGGACCTCAAAGCTCACGTGCGGACGAGTAACTCTAAACCCCTCCACGATAAGTCCTCCCGTTATTAATTTCGTTTTACCACAATCCACATTGTATGACTTTTCCGCCTTTTGTACTCGATAATAAACTTATATACTTTCATTACCTGTCCTGTCCATTTCCATGTCCCGTATGCCTGTTTCACACCATCCCGCTCTTTTTGAGGTACAAGGACTTTTAGACGGAATTTTCCAACCAGCTGGTGCATCTGAGTTTAAGCTACCGTCTTGCCCCTCCAATATCATACGTGATCCGACATCACTCGCTCGTTTGGCCACTACAATGGCGGAAGCTGTACCCCACCCGCACCTCCCACCAATGTCTCTGTTCTCCAGCCCCCAATTTCTAATGCTACGATTGAGTACGCTTACACCCCCGGTCACAGTCCATTACTAGCTCCTGAACCATACGATCCAGGCCGCAATGCACGTGCTGGCAATGCGGACGCACTTTCACGCCTCCCCTCCACAACCAATCCAGAGAATTAACCTCATAGCACGCATTGAAAGGACATACAATGCAGCCGAACTAGTAATCTGCAGTCCTACTAAGCCACTCCCGATTCCACGGGCAAAGGATGCCCTGCCAATGCACGCCACTTCAAATTTTGTTTATGAATTCACATGCACTTGCGAATGCAAGTACATTGGGCGAACGCAAAGGCAGTTGTCAGCCAGGTCTATTGAGCACCTGCCCAAGTGGCTCCTAAGACAAGAAAATAAGATCCCGCGTACCTCCATTACGAAACACCTACTTGATATTGCTCACTCCGTCGACCCAAAACTTCCTTCCGAGTACTTGTTCGGGCACGAACAACTCGGACATTGCGTTACCTGGAGGCGGTCTATATACGACGAGTGAAACCAGATCCTTGTAAACAATTGGAACACGTGGTTAACCTACCATTGCAATGGTAGCCTCTAGCTCCATGATTTCCCCTCTCTCCTCTCATTTTTTGCTCTTTAACGTTCCCCTTTTTTCACTTTCTTCCCCTACGGTGTTTGTGTTACTAACTTTATCGATTAGCCAGCTTTACCGCAAACCCTGACCTTGCTGTTTCTGCATTGATTTTCTGCACGAATTCAAATCTGTTGTAGTCTTCTCACACGTTATCTCTCTTATGAAGCGACAGGACGCAGCTGAAGAGCCGTCGCGAAATTTTTGGTACCAATAAATCCTGCCCTTCTTGCCTACTTCAGCTTCGTACCGGGGACAAAATGCTTCAAACGCTATTATTGTTTCCGAATCCGCCCGATACGCGCGATCCTCAGCCCAGAGCTCCGGCCCTGATACCGCTCATATTTATCGAAATTTGGCTTAAAGGCTATCTTAACCCAGCGAACAAGAGATGCGAGGAAGGAGCCAAAACGCGAGCTTGCTGTTGAAGCAATATCCTCACCTAGTAGTCCTGCACGACCTCCACTTCCTCCGCTATCCCTCGTCGCATCATTTGTGCTCAGTGGTGCCAGGCTGTTTGATGAACACCCTGTTTGCAGACCTACACTCAGAGTAAGGCCATTGCGACCGGTGCCTCCGTCTCCAACTTTTGTCAACCCTGCACTGCGTGCGAATCCGTCAAAATCCCCATCCCCGCCCCCGAGCCCCAAATGCAACCAATGACCACCGGGGTTCCTGGCGAGCAAGTCGGGCTAGACATCATTGAACCGCTTCCTGTCTCTGTCCGCGGATTTGAATACGTTCTTTTCATGGTGGACTACTTCACAAAATGGGTCGAGGCCGTCCTCCTCCTCCTCGACAAGACGCCACGTTTGTCGCGAACGCCATCACCCGCACATGGACAGGCCAACTCGTCTTCTGAATTTGGGATGAGCGTCGCTCACAGACCTGAGGCAACAACCCGCCGGCAAATTATGCACCCTAAAGAACCGATTCCCATAAATCAGAAATCAGGGGTCATTTACCGGACAGATTGCAATTGTGGTTAGGCCAGTTATGTTGGTTAAACCGACAAACAAGGCCGGCAGCCCAAGAAATATAAGTTGAGGGCAAATCGGTTCTTTGAGAGAAAAAGAAAACTTTATTAATGGCGCAAACACCAAATGAATATTTATTTTTTCAGCACGTTTGAAATGTTAATTGTTGTTCGCACTTTCACTCGAATCTGACGACGAACCGAGGAAACGGTGCCGAAAAGTTACCAAATAAAGTGTTCCTTTTTCCCAAAGGACTTGTTTGTCTACAAACCTGAGGTGGCACTGCGACCGATAGTATCTTTAATCGGTGCACCTAATTACAAAATTTCTAAGTGACTATTCCACCAACAACACCCACTTACGAGAGGTTATCAACCTTTCATTCAGAACTCCACAGTTTTTAGAAAGATTCAGAGGAATCACAATTTCCGCGGATGAGATAATGCTCTCCTTTGGTGTCGTTTCTTTTTTTAACATCCTCACCACTAGATTTCGTAAAACAATGCACAGATGAACTCCTAAAATCCTATGACACGGGTGTTCCCGCAGCTGTCTTATTTGAGCTCATGGACCTTCGTTCAGAAACCAATTTTTCGTTCGGTAAGTAATATTATCAAAAAGTAAAAGAGGCTCCAACGTGATCAACTATATGCAGCTTTCTTGCCAAGGCGACAATGTAAAAACTGGAATCGGTAACTTTTCCATTAGTTAACCCTAAGTTGTGAGTGCGATATTTAGACGACACATTTATTGTCGTTAAAAAGCATCGACTAGAAATGCTCCACAACACAATCAACTCAACCATTCCGGGAATTAAATTCCTGCTCGAAAACGAAGTTGACAATAAACTCCCATTTCTAGATGCACTCGTACAGCGTAAGACTAACGGAACATCATACACGTCCGTTTACCGCAAAGAAACATATGCGAAAATAATTTTAAAATATCAGAGCAACAGCCCAATCTCTTACAAGTGGTGGACTGTCAAAAGTCTGCTACATCGAGCAAAAACACATTGATTTAAAGAAAAAAGCTACCAAGCTGGGCTCAGCTATCGGTTTGAATTATTTTTCCAGAACAGTTGCCCAAGAGATTTGGTACGTCGATGTATGAGACAACAAGAGATAAAAACAAAGGAACTAGATAGTTCCAATCAAGCGCCCAAAGCAAACACTTGGCAAATTATTCCCTACATCTGGGATGTTGAAAGACACTTGAGGAAGCACCAAATAAAAGTGGAGCACAAGCCGACGACTACTTTACGCACTCAGCTTGTGCACCTTAAACATAGGGTTGACTATGTTGATGAAAAGGAAGTCGTCTGTAAGATCCCATGCGACGCCTTTGATGCTAAACGGGAAACTTTGCCTCTACACGCATCCACTAACACCATCTGGCGGTTAAGAAGCGAGACCACCTGTCCCAAATGGTCATGCACACTCTCGATAGTCAACACACTTTCGCATGGGACACAACTCGCATCGTCGGAGTTTGCCCATCTAAAAAGGGCCGATATTTTCTTGAAGCCATGCACTCCGATGAGTCATGCATCAATAGGCACATCGAGTTAGATGCCAGGTACAAAGATCTCAGGGAAAAGTTGAAGAGACGAAAGCCAATCGATGCAGACTGACGCACACGGCGGCCGCCTGTCCCGTACATTTATGTGAGAACGAGGTACAAACTAAACGTGTGAGTGAAAAGTGCAATCGATTAAGGTCTGCTCTTTCATACAAAGGGGGTATGTAAATAGAGTGAACGGTGAATATGGATTTCTCTGCAAATACGAAACGTTGTTTTTGAATATTTATTCGAGTCTTACGACGACACGGGGAACCGAAGTCGAAAATTTACTCAATAAACATTTCTACTCTTCACTAAGAACGTATTATTTCTTGGGATGCCTGCGTTCCACGGGCCCGTTGCCCTGTCGGATTCGCTCGAGAATATACACTGGTAGAGGGGCGCTAACCGATCGTTCCTACGGAACTGGCTCGCCCAGTCTCCCTTGTCTTTGTCGATGATAGTATTCTGCCTTTATCACGCGCCGATGTGCGGCTGCTGTTTGGGCTCGAGAGAGAACTTGTAAGGCACAACGGAACGAAAGAGTTCCTTAAGAACGATCGGTGAGCGCCCCTCTACCATTGTATATTCGCGATGGAAAAGAACATGACAACGGTTCCGTGGCTCAGTGGTTAGAGGCGTTGGACTTCTAACTGACAGGTCGCGACTTCGACCCTAAGTGTTCCACACTTCAGGGTTGGGTATGACTGGCTGACGACGGCTAATAAGTCAGAAATGGTCATTCCAGTTTCCCTTGTCTTTGTCGGTAATAACATTATAATAATATATTGTATATATTATGACAATATATTATATAATATATATGCAGGTATATATTTTGAATGATAGAGCATACGCGCGGCTCAAATAGTTGAATAGAATAAGACGGGAAGGCGATCGTTAGATCCAATTGTTTAGTTATTCGACGTTTCGAACTCACACGCCTGCTTATCGTCAAGGAATGAAAAATCTGTACAACTCATCTCACATTTAGTGCTGCTGATTTGTTCACGCAGTGCTTAATAAACGGTCAGCTGATCGAGTCCTCAGCTGAGTGCCACGCTTTCGGCAGCAGGCGCGCAACCAGGTCGTCCAACCGGCCTAATATTCTCACGCACTACAATTCGAAGCCGTGCCCTTCTGAGTATTCGTGGGCGGCTACTAAGGAGAGCTTATCCTTCCGTCTCACAGCCAACCCGCGCTCATGCAATCTCGTGCATACCTGTTTGCCGGTTTCACCAACATAATTGGCTTGACCAAGATTGCAGTGTAATCAGGAAATGACCCCCGATTGCTGATTGATGGGTTCGGGTTATTAGGATGCATGATTTGCCGGCGGATTGTAACTTCGGGTCTCTGAGAGATGCCAATCCCAAATTCGCTCACAATTCTAGCGAATTCGTCTGACACCCCAGCTATGTACGGCACTGCGCGCCAGCATCCCGTTTTTGGCTGCCCCTTCGGTCTTCTTCCAAGGGTTTCTCGCCTGTAATTTTCAATAAAACCTCCAGGGTGGCCTTTTGCTGTGAAGAGTTTCCGCAGAAACTGTCGGCTGATTCAGTGCAATGGGTTTCCACACGCCGATAGTATTCTGACGCAGCTGCGTTTTTGTGAAAGGGGTGGTTACTAAAAATACTTAGAAGATGCGAGGTATTTGTCGCCTTCCTGTAAACTGTTTTTTTTAAGTTCCCTATCGTCTTTTCTCTGAACTAGCACGTCGAGAAACGGCAACTGGCAATCTTTTTCTTCCTCCATCGTGAACTGGATACCTGGGAAAATCGAGTTCCTCTCCCGATTGATGATGACAGATGTGTCATCAACAGACCGTAACCACAATCGTGGTCGATAGTGGTCAAAAGCCAGCGCCTCCAGCCGCTGTAACACTGCCTTAGCAAGTAAGTTGAATAAAGGCGACCTCATTGGTGTGCCTTTAACTTACTCGTACACAGCTCCATTAAAGGAAAATAATGTCTTCAGGCAGTGTTTCTGGAGTCCCAATAACGTGTTTTGAGATTTTTGTCCGTCTCGTTATACTGTTCTTCCAATTAGCTTAGCATGGTTGCAACCACGAGTTGTTGGGGGACGGAGGTGAAAAGTAATATCAGGTCGAAAGACACCATCATTTCGTCATCTGTAAGTCGAATACTTAACGGTTTTTCAATAAATCGTTCAGATTATCAAACGCCGCGTGAAAAAATCAGCGGCGCAGCTGGAGGTCATTCCCGATAGTGGTGAACTAGATATGAGATAAGTTAAACAGATTTTGCATTCCTTGCCGATGGGCTCGCTTGAGAGTTCGAAACGTCGGATAAATAAACAATTGGATCTAGCGATCGCCATCTCGCCGTCTTCTACATATAGATCTATATATCAAAATGGGTGAAGATTCGAGTCAAGACCCGACCCGGCAACGGGCTCGTGGCTCAGTGGTTAGAGGCGTGGACTTCTAACAAACAGGTCGCGAGTTCGAGCCTCGGGTGTGCCACAGTCGGGGTTAAGTATGACTGGCTGACGACGGCTAATAAGCCAGCAATGGCCATTCCAGTCTCCCTTGTCTTTGTCGGCAATATCATTCTGCTATATGATGCGCCGCTGTGCGGCTGCTGGTTGGTCTGGAGCGAGAGTTCATAAGGCACAACGGAATGAGTGAGTTCCGTAAGAACGATCTGTGAGCGCACCTTA
The DNA here is from genome assembly GCA_902702965.1 of Spirometra erinaceieuropaei. Taxonomy (NCBI): domain Eukaryota; kingdom Metazoa; phylum Platyhelminthes; class Cestoda; order Diphyllobothriidea; family Diphyllobothriidae; genus Spirometra; species Spirometra erinaceieuropaei. The sequence continues at coordinate 368,271 of CACRXP010000337.1, read as the reverse complement.
CCATTATAAATATATTTATATAATCCCGTGTTGGAGAACACATGAGGGCCGTAGGGAGGATCGACCCGTTGTCCCTGGTGGCAGAACACTGCGCAAACTCTGGACACACATTCGCCTTCCAGAGTGCCGAAATCCTGGGCCGTGGAAACGATCGCGTGACCAGGGAAACAATTGAGACCTGGCACACCGGCACGAACTCCATCAACCGCTGTGTAGCGCTTCCCGAAGCCTACTAGGCCCTCCGGACGCAGCTCAAAGAACAGAGGAGCAAACGCGGGTTACGAGGACAAAGGAACTCAATTACGGCCGGGTCCATGGCGGACACAAACGCAGCTGCACTTCAACACCACAGATGCCTTGACAACCATGTGCTTCCCAAAAGTCTGTCTTACAGGCCACCTGTGAACACAAGTCTGGCAAAACGGTGGGTGACTCAACATGGCAGACGAATGATTCGGGCACTTCTTCAAGACTGCCACCTTCGACTGCGCAAATACAACGGGGTTTTACGCCAAGAGATCGCAAAGTGCACTGACTTCATCGGTGAAGACGGCGTCACGCTGTTACAAAAAGTCATCGATAAACGGGCTAGAGAGCTGCGGGCACAAAGGGATACTGAGCTGGCTGCTAAGCTTCGAAGTATAAGCCACTCGTCTCCGGAAGAAGACGAAATCGTTGTCCACAATATGTCCTCCAAACAGCTGACTCCTACATAATTGAAAGTGCTGAGTCATGAAGCTTGCTTCAACACCGCAGACGCCGATCCGGTCAATCTCGTGGCCACGGTCGCGTCGATCCTCAAGCAAATCGGGAAACCGGACGAGACAACGCATCTCATCCGGCAACAGGTTACCTCCTTGGTGATGGCGCACAAACCGCGTGCAATTATTACCAAAGCGGAGCAGAGCGCTCTCAAGGCACTCAGAAATGACACCTGCATTGTAATACTACCGGCAAACAAAGGACGTTCCACAGTAGTGGTGGATAAGACAGACTACGTCCAGACGGCCAGCGCTTTGCTGGAGGACCGACAGGCGTACCACCCATCTAGTGAGGAATCGATAAAGACGTTAGTGATGCACCTGGAATAAACGCTCGCCGACATACAATCAAATAAAGCAATAAGCAAATCGGTACGGCTGACCATTAAGCCGACAGATGCGGCCCCAGCACGTTTCTATGGCCTACCGAAGGTACACAAACCCGGTCTCCCTCTCCGGCCAATCGTTTCATTGCGCGACACACCTGCATATAATCTGGCAAAATGGCTATTCCGCAAACTAAGGTCTCTCACCTCGAACGCAGCCACGACCGTCTGTTCAGCAGCTCAGTTCCTGGAACGGCTCAAAGGCATCCGACTCAGTGAAGACGAGGTCATGGTGTCATTCGATGTCACCGCTCTCTTCACTTCGATCCCGCAAGGCGTAGCAGTCAAAACGGTTAGCGAGCTGTTTGAATGCAAGCACGACGAGATAGACGAAAGTGTGAAACGGACTCATCTAATTCAAATGCTGGAATTCTGCCTGAATAATTTCTTTACCTTCGAAGGGAGGGTGTATGAACAGACCCAGGGGACGCCGATGGGATCACCGCTTTCAGGCTTCATTGCAGAAGCAGTTCTCCAAAAGGTCGAGACCGAAGTAGCCGACGACTACATTACGAACTCAGCTTGTACACCCTAAGGATAGGGTTGCCTATCTCGATAGAAAAGAAGTCGTCTATAAGATCCCATGCGATGCCTGTGATGCCGTATATTGTGGCCAAACGGGAAAATATGCCTCTACTCGCATCCACGAACATCAACTTGCAGTTAAGAGGCGAGACCACTTGTATCAAATGGCCATGCACACTCTTGATACTGGGCACACTTTCGCATGGGACAAAACTCGCATCGTCGGAGTCTGCCCATCTAAAAAAGACCGAGAGTTTCTTGAAGCCATGCACTCCGATGAGTCATGCATCAACAGGCATATCGAGTTAGATGCCACGTACAAAAATCTCAGAGAAAAGTGGAAGAGACGAAAGCCGATCAATACGGACTGACGCATACGACGGCAGCTGACTGGCTGAGGTAACAAATGAGTATTGATTTTGTAGCACGTTTGAAATTTTAATTGTTTTCTGCACATTTACTCTAGTCTGACGACGACACGGGGAACCGACGTCGAAAATTTACTCAATAAAGTTTTCTCTCTTTCCCAAAGGACGTATTTGATTTCAAAATATATATACATATATATTAGACGAAAGGCATCCCAAGAAATGTAGGCTGAAGTCAAAGTCGTTCTACGGGAAAAAGGACATTTGTTGCGTAAATGTTCGACGGCGGTTCCTCAGACCGTCGTCAGACACAGACTGACAGTATATGTGCCGACAATAGTTAACATCACGCAGTGCACTTAAAAAATCAATAATCGTTGGCTTTTGCGCCCATGAACGGCCCCTATTTACGTTATTTTGTCCCACTAAAAGACATACAATGAGTTCGTCACCATCCCTCTTATACGCCGATAATCAGTCTGTCCTGTCGCGCTAATTATTCTAGTGTAACGAACTAACTTTCTCCGTTGTTTTCATTATATCTGACGACGGGTTGGTGTTACCAGCTCAAAAACTCAAGAGTACAACTCGATTTTTCTAAAGTTAAATTATAAATGTTCGACTTAGACTCCCCAAGTCGTCCTCAGACGGAAAGAAAGTGCTCAAAACCGTTAACATTTAAACATGCCAAAAAATCGATTTCTTCCTGTCACTCCTGCTGGCGTAATGTCCTGATTGGCCAATGCCTTTCCCACTTCTCCTTGAGGCTGTTGTACACCGCATCAAGTTCTACGTTTCGGTTGATGCATAAGTTACCAGAATGGATGGCCTCTAAAAATTCACGGCCCTTCTTAGATGAGCAGACACCTAAGATGCGAGTCTTGTCCTAAGCGAATTTGTGTCGTTTCCAGCGTGTGAATGGCAACTTGGGACAAATGATCCCGCCTTTTTACGGCCAACTGATGTTCGTGTAATTGTGTGGAGGCCGATTTTCCAGTTTGGCCGCAGTAAGCCGCACTACAGGCGTTGCATGGTTTCTTATAGACGATATCCTCCTTATCTAAATAGCCAATCCTATCCCTGGGGTGTACCAACTGGTTACGAAGTGTAGTCGTCGGCTTGTGCGCCATATGTATTTGGTGCTTATTCAGGTGTCTTTCAACTAGTTCGGACAAATTCTTAACGTGCCGAGGTGTCGCCAGTTTTTTGGTTTAGGCGCGCGATCTGAACAATCTAGTTCCTTGTCTTTTTCTTTTAGCTCCTGTTGTCTCATGCATCGGTGTACACGAACATCAGTTGGCCGTAAAAAGGCGAGACCACTTGCCCCAATTAGCCATGCACACGTTGGAAACTGGACACAAATTCGCCTAGAACATGACTCGCATCTTAGGTGTCTGCTCATCTAAGAAGGGCCGTGAATTTTTAGAAGTCATCCATTATGATAACTCATGCATCAGCCAACACGTGGAATTGGATGCGATGTACAACAGCCTCAAGGAAAAGCGAAAAAGGCATTGACTAATCAGAACATTACGCCAGCAGGAGTGACGGGGCAAAATCGATTTTTAGGCATGTTTAAATGATAACGGTTTTGAACACTTACTTTGCATCTGAGATAGGCTTGGGGAACCAAAGCCAAACATTTACAAGTAAGCTTGTTTATCTTGCCAAAAGAACTTATTTCTTTCGAAATATGATTCTTGAGATGCCTTTTTTTTCAAATTCATACGTATGTATATCGCGTTCATCATCTCCCGAAGAATATGAAAAAGAAGAGAGACGGAATTCATGGACCATATTGTATTTAGACTGACGTTTCAGAAACTTCCTCGTTTCCATAATCAGAGTAGCGTACTTGTTGCTCATGCCGGTCTTGATTAAGAGCAACAAGTACGCTACTCTGATGATGAAAACGAGGAAGTTTCCGAAACGTCAGTCTACATACAATGTGGTCCATGAATTCGCCCTCTCTTCTTCTTCGTCTTTTTCGGGAGATGATGAACGCAATACAATATGTGGCCCTCGAGGCGACACCATCTGTCTCATGTGGCCATGCACACCCTGGACACCGGGCACACTTTCGTTTGGGAGAAAACTTGCATTGTCGCTGTGTGCCCCTCAAAGAAAGGCCGAGAGTTCCTTGAGGCCATGCACTCAAACGAATCATGCATCAACCGGCACATCGAGTTGGATGCCGCGTACAGAAATCTCAAGGAGAGATGGAAGAGGTAAGGACCAATCAGAACGGACTGACACACACGACGGCCGCTTACTGGCGTGAGCATCAAGCGATTATCGATTTTTTTACGTGCACTTAAGATGTTAGCTGTGTTAGCGCATTTGCTTTCCGTCTGCGCCTGAGTACAACTCGGGGAACCGGCGTCGAAAATTTGCACGATAAACTTCCTTTCCCAAAGCACACATTCGACTTCGACTTATATTTCTTGGGATGCCTACCTTCCAACATCTATATATTGTCATTGTCAAGAGAAACCAATTAGACCAACTTCACATGAATCTTAACTCCACATTTCCAGGAATTCAGTTCATATTTGAAACAGAGGTTGACGGACAGCTCCCATTTCTAGATGTCCTCGTATGCCGAAAAACTGATGGATCCCTTCAGACTTCAGTTTACCGCAAAGAAGCATACTCCGAGGTCATCCTACACTTTGAGAGTAACCACCCCATCTCTCATAAGAGGAGTACTGTCTACAGCTTGCTAAACCGAGCTAAAAAACACTGCTCTGATGAAGAAAGTTATCAAGCAGAATTGAGATACCTTTTCAAATTATTTTCCCACAACGGCTACCCGCGCCACTTTGTGCATCATTGCATGAAACATGAGTTTAAACAGAAAGGTATTTCGAAAACAGCGGCCACCCAAGCACCACAAACTTTCACCTGGCGGACCCTCCCATACATCAAAAATGTATCTGAACTTGTCGAAAGACAACTGAAAAAGCATCAGATACACGTAGCACACCAACCTACAACCACCTTGCGTACACAGCTTGTACACCCTAAGGACAGGGTTGGCTATCTTGATAGGAAAGCTGTTGTCTACAAGATACCATGTTCCAGTTGTGATGCCGTGTATTGTGGCCAAACTGGGAAATCCGCCTCTACCCGCATACATGAGCATCAGTTAGCGGTGAGGAGACGAGATCATTTATCCCAGGTGGCTATGCACACACTGGACACTGGACACAAATTTGCATGGGAGAACACCCGCATTGTTGGCGCCTGCCCAATAAGGAAAGGCCGCGAATTCCTGGAAGCAATGCACTCAGATGAGGCATGCATCAATCGGCATATCGATCTAGATGCCACATACAAATTTCTCAAGGACAAATGGAAGCGAGCGCAGCCAATGCCGAGGGGATGACGAAATCGTTGACGCGCATTGGCGCAGGCTTCGGCCAACCATAGAATCACTTGTTTGACACGGTTAAATAGTTAACTGTTTTTGTACATTGCCCAAAAGTCTGACGACGAGCTGGGGAACCAGACTCGAAAACTTACTCATTAAAGTTTATTCCCTTCCCAAAGAATCTTACTTATTTTCAAATATATATATTTGAAATCAAGTACGTTCTTTGGGAAAAAGAGAAACTTTATTGAGTAAATTTTCGACGTCGGTTCCCCGTGTCGTCAACAGACTAGAGTAAATGTGCAGAAAACAATTAAAATTTCAAACGTGCTACAAAATCAATACTCATTTGGTGCCTCAGCTAGTAAGCTGCCGTCGTATGTGTCAGTCCGTATTGATCGGCTTTCGTCTCTTCCACTTTTCTCTGAGATTTTTGTACGTGGCATCTAACTCGATCCCATGCGATGGCTGTGATGCCGTATATTGTGGCCAAACGGGAAAATTTGCCTCTACACGCATCCATGAACATCAACTTGCAGTTAAGAGGCGAGACCACTTGTATCAAATGGCCATGCACACTCTTGATACTGGGCACACTTTCGCATGGGACAAAACTCGCATCGTTGGAGTCTGCCCATCTAAAAAAGACCGAGAGTTTCTTGAAGCCATGCACTCCGATGAGTCATGCATCAACAGGCATATCGAGTTAGATGCCACGTACAAAAATCTCAGAGAAAAGTGGAAGAGACGAAAGCCGACCAATACGGACTGACACATACGACGGCAGCTTACTAGCTGAGGCACCAAATGAGTATTGACTTTGTAGCACGTTTGAAATTTTAATTGTTTTCTGCACATTTGCTCTAGTCTGACGACGACACGGGGAACTGACGTCGAAAATTTACTCAATAAAGTTTCTCTTTTTCCCAAAGAACGTACTTAATTTCAAATTATATTTCTTGGGATGCCTGCGTTCCAATTCATATATATATATATATATATATATGTAGCTCAGAGGGGGTATGCATATATATATATATATATATATGCCTTTGCCTCTACACGCATCCAAGAACATCAACTGGGAGTTAAGAGGCGAGACCACCCGTTTCAAATGGCCATGCACACCCTTGATACTGGGCGCACTTTCGCATGGGACAAAACTCGCATCGTCGGAGTTTGCCCATCAAAAAAGTCCGAGAGTTTCTTGAAGCCATCCCTTCCGATGAGTCATGCATCAATAGGCATATAGAGTTAGATGCCACGTACAAAAATCTCAGGGAAAGTGGAAGAGACGAAGAACTATCAATACAGACTGACGTAAACGACGGCCGCTCACTGGCTGAAGCACCAAACGATATTGCTTTCTCGGCACGTTTAAAATGTTAATTTTTTTGCACACTACTCGAGTTTGACGACGACACGGGGAACCGACGTCGGAAATTTACTCAATAGAGTTTTCCCCTTTTTGCACAGAACGTATTTGCCTTTCTAAATGGCTATTCCATAAACTACATCCCATAACAAAGGATTGTGAAAATTCAATCGAGAATTCTATTGAATTTCTAGACAAGATAAGAGGACTCACTATTGATACAGATGAGGTATTGCTGTCGTTCGATGCCGTCTCTTGATTCACGTCCATACCACTCGATTTAGTAAGGCAGTGCACAGAAGAACTTTTAAAATCCTTCAAAAACAATGTTTCTGCATCTGCTTTGCTTGAACTCCTGGACTTATGTCTGGAAACGAACTTTTCGTTCGCACATGAATATTACCGACAGCTGAAAGGAACTCCTATGGGGTCACCCATTTCTGGCTTTCTGGCTGAGGTCACAATGCAAAAAATAGAAGCTATCACCTTACCAATATTCAATCCCAAATTGTGGGTACGCTACGTAGATGAAACCTTTGTCATCGTTAAAACAGATCAGCTAGAAACGCTGCATAACGCTACCAACTCAACACTACCGGTAATCACCTTCACGCTCGAAAGAGCAGTTAACAACATCTCCCACTTCTTGATGTCCTCGTCCAACAAAAAAACTGATGGCACATTCCAGACATCAGTATACCAAAAAGAAACTTACGCGAAGTTATCCTACATTGTAAGAGCAAGCAGCCTACGGCTGACAAACAGAATGCTGTTAACACCCTACTTAACCGTGCAAAGACACTGCTCTGAGATCGAAGGGTACAAAGAAGATCTCATTTATCTGTTCAACCTATTTTTTCCAAAACGGCTACCCTAGGGATTTTGTACGCCGATGCATGAGAGAGCAGGCATCAAAAGAAAGAGATAAGGAACTAGATTGTTCCGATTAGACACCAAAACCAAAGCATTGGCGAACGTTTCCCTACATTAAAAATGTGTCTGAACTCGTTGAAAGACACCTGAGGAAGCACCAAATACAAGTGGCTCACAAACCGACGACTATGCTACGCAATCAGCTTGTACATTCTAAGGATAGGGTTGGCTATTTGGATGAAAGATAAGTAGTCTAGAAGATTCCATGTGGCACTTGTAATGCGGTATTTGTGGTCAAACCGGAAAATCGGCCTCTACACGCCTTCATGAACACAAATTGGCATAGAAGAGGCGGGACCACTTATCCCAAACCGCCATGCATACTCTTGAAATTGGGCACAAGTTCGCTTGGGATAAAACACGCATCGTCGGTTCCTGCCCACATAAGAAAGACCGAGAATTCATAGAATCCATTCACTATGATGATTCATGCATCAATCGACGCATCGATCTTGACGCCATGTACACAAATGTCAAAGAAAAATGTAAAAGGTCATAGCCAATCAAGGCGTGACATCAGCCCACAGCATTGACCCATCCTCAGCCCTGAAAAAAGCGAAATCGATTTTTGGGCATGTTTAAATTTTTACTGTGTCTTCACACTTACTACACGCCTGACGAGGACCTGGGGAACCAGACTCGAAAATTTACGAAGTTTGCTCGTAACACACAACGAAGCGAGAGAGTTCCGTAAAAACGATCGGTGAGCGCCCATCTACCATTGTAAATTTTCGATCGAAACAGACAGGAGAAGGAGCCCGTGGCTCAGTGGTTAGAGGCGTTGGACTTATAACTAACAGGTCGCGAGTCCAAGCCCCAACTGTTCCACACCTCCGGGTTGGGTATGACTGGCTACCGACGGTTAATCAAACAGAAATGGACATTCCAGTCTCCCTTGACATTGTCAGTAATAGTATTCTGCCTATATACATAAATAGGTGTGGAATCGGTGTGGCCCATAAACCAGCATCAACAATCAGACAGCAGATCATGAGGCCCAAAAATCCGCTGCGTGTGACAGAACGATCAGCGATGGTCTACAGCATACCATACCAAGATTGTGATGCAAGGTATGTTGGTGAAACGGGAAAACGCCTCGGCACAAGATTGCGCGAGCACCAGCTTGCGATTAACGGCAAAGATAAGCTGTCGTTGGTGTATGGCCACACACTAGAGCGGAACCACAGTTTCGCCTTAGAGAAAGCAATAGTGGTCGGTCGAGCCAATGACAAAATGGCCAGACTGATGCGGGAAAGTTGGTCATCGACTGGCACGCTCAACCTGGCCATAGACCTACATCCCGCATGCCAGGCGCTTCGCGAGGGGATCGAGTCAGTCCAGGCAAGGCCAATTGCACGGATGAAAAGAGTCACACGGGGTCGACTGCCGACGCTCGCGGAGAGGGGGCAAGGCGTTGACCTGAAGTCACCACCTGACCGGCGTGAATCACGGACGTACTCGCGAGGCCGGAAACACCCTGCCTGAGGAACAACGATCGACCAGCCCGCCGTCTAACGCGGTGCAAGGTAGGCAGCACAAGAAACATAATTCGAGTTCAATATGTGATTTGGGAAAAGGACGGCTATTTTGCAAATTTTTGACGCCGGTTCCCCGGGTCATCGTCAGACACAGACGGAGAACAAATGTGCCAAGACAGTTAACATCTTAAGTGCCCTTAAAAATCGATAGTCGCTTGGCTTTCGTGCCAGTAAGCGGCCGTCGTGTGTGTCAGTCCGACATGATTGGCCTTCGCTTCTTCCATCTCTCCTTGAGATTTCTGTTCGCGACATCCAACTCGATGTGCCGGTTGATGCATGATTTATCTGAGTGCATGGCCTCGAGGACCTCTCGGGCCTTCCTGGAAGGGCACACAGCGACAATGCAAGTTTTCATCCAAGCGAAAGTATGCCCGGTGTCCAAGGTGTGCATGAATACTTAAGACAGGTGGTCTCGCCTCTTCACTGACAACTGATGTTCGTGAATGCGTGTAGAGACGCATTCTCGACATATTTCTTGAGATGCCTACCTTCCAACATCTACGTATGAGTTATTGTCGCAAAGTTTTGCCTCATACCAGACGTTGGGAAAAATGTGCTATTTGCGAAAGTCTAACGCGAGAACAGTTAACATTCTTACACAGATACCGAAACAGGAAGATCTTGCTGTGAAATCTCCCCTGGCTTATCAAATTGCATCTCATTACGGCCGAAGAATACTTAGCGCGTTTGTAGTGACATTCAAGTCCGTTTTGTTTTAATCAGTTACAATACGCTTTTTAAAGAACTTGGGACAACTTTGAATGAGCTAAAGAACAAGCACGTGCATTTGGACCTGTTGACGTTGTTCTTATTTAATAGTTTGTAACTCTTAGGATACTGCTATCTTCGTTTCTCGGATAGCCTTCTCACTGTGCCCAACTAATGGGCTTATCACTTACATTGTTGACCCTGTATCGTTCATAGCTCCTTCTGTTTCATTTCTGTGCATAACTATTATCAGAGCAAGTTTCGACCAGAGGCGTCTGGGAAAGATGAAACCAAGACATTGGAAGACAGTCAGGAAAAAGGTTCAAAAGTTGCTGGACAAAAACCTGATTGATACTAGAACCGCACGATTCCTAAAACCGAGAGGTACACATATCCCCAGACTATATGGTTTAACAAAAATGGACAAAAAGGACACACCATTACGGCCAATTCTATGTCTAAATCACATACACACAGACTAGAAAATGGCTTGTCAAGGAGCTAGAACCAATTCGGCAATTGTTTTCCACCCACACGATAAAAGACAGTCTTCATTTCATTGAAGAAATTAAGCACCAGAACATCGCCGAAAAGTGTATGATTTCTTTAGACGTCAAATCCTTATTTACAATAGATGTTATATGCGCTCATGCGTCCGAAACCCGACTGTCCCCCGAAATACCACGTGACCCGCTGGTACTTTGCACCAAAGATGATTAACTTCTGTTTAGTGGTGAACTCTACAGACAAATTGACGGAGTCGCAATGGGAAGTCCACTCGGGCCAACCCTCGCCGACGTTTTTATGGGCTACCTAGAAGAAAGGGTGCCATCAAAATTAAACAGGACAACATTATACAGGAGATGCATGGATGATATATTTACGCTTGTTGACAAGAAGACGCCGCCGACCTTCTTTGTGCGATGAATAATTTTCATCCGAAAATCAAATTTGCAATTGAAATGGAGCAATGAAGCAAGTTATGTTTAGAGATGATGATGGTTCAATAAGACGTTTCGTTTTCCATAAGACAACGTGAAAAGGGCAATACTCACATTTTGAAAGCTTTGCGCCAATACAATGGAAACGAAATCTAGTAAATACTCTTTTCCAAAGAGCGAGAAATATTTGCTCCAGGGAGACTATATATACCGAAACTGCCCGCATCAAAGAAGCCTTACTTAATCGTGGTTATCCTGCACGCTTAATTCCGAAGTACAGCAACCATTTACGACCAAAGTTGACGGAACAGTCCGTTCCGAAAAAGCCCGTTATATGTTTACCTTTTAAGGGTGACAACATCTCAAACACAATCAGGCGACGCTTGCGTTACACCGTAGAACGAACGTACAACGCAGCAGAAATTGCATTCATCAGTTCCATCAAAAGCCTTCCAATTAACCGGGCAAAGGATGCCTCGCTAATGCACGCCACCCCAAAATGCGTGTATGAATTCACATGCACTTGCGAACGCAAAAACAATTGGCAACCAGGGCCACTGAGCACTTGCCTAATTGCTTTTCGAATAGGAAAACAAAACCCTACCATTAGTCTATAACGAAACACCTGTTAGATAGTGGTCATGTTGTCCACCCCAAAACGGCTTTTCGAGTACTTGTCCGAGCGCATACGACTCCAAAATTGCGTTACTTGGAAGCAGCTTACATACGGAGAAGCCAGAACTGTGCAAGCAGTTAGACCACGTGATCAATCTGCATTTGCGCTGGTAACCTTCACGCCTCAACTTGCTCGTGACTGTGATTTGTTGTTAACATTCCGTCTCCCTAGTTCCTATATGATGCTTATGGGCAAGTCTTTCATCTGGTAATTCATTGCCTTGAACCTTGACCTTGCCCTTGTGCAGTGACATTTCTACAAATTCATACTGCTGTGCGCTTCCATACGTTACCTATGTTATGCTGAGACGGGCTGTAGTTGATAAGCCGTCACGAAAGCTATTGGCCCCAATACATTCTGCTGTACATGCTTGTTTTCGACAAAATTAGTAACTCAAACGCTGTATGGGAAGAATAGTGGAAAAAAGCGTTAACGAGCACAAGGAAAGGGGAAGCGAAAATCATGGAGCTAAAGGCTACCATGGCAAGGTTGGGTTAACCAAATGTTCTAACTGTTTACAAAGATCTTGTTTGACTCGCCGTATATAGGCCGCACTCAGTAAAAGGAAATTGGTATACACTCTTTTCCAAAGGGCTAGGAACATTTGCTCCAATTTCACACTGAATGCAGAACTTGTACGCCTTAAGCGTGGATATCGTACATGCTTCATCTACAAGTACAGCAACTATGCACGGCCCAAATTGACAGAGCATTCAGTTCCGAAACAAAACCCGTTTTTATATCTCTGCGGTTTAAGGGCGACAATATTTTAAATACTATCGAAAGACGGCTGCGTTCCACCACTCAAAGGGCATGCAATACAGCCGAACTCGTATTATGCAGTCCTACTAAGCTTCTACCAATTCTATGGGCGAAGAGAGCCTTACCAATGCACGCTATTTCAAATTATGCTTATGAATTTACATACGCTTGCGGATGCAAGTACATTGGCGAACGCAAACCCGGTTGGCAGCCATGTCTATTAAGCACCTGCCCAGATGGCTCCCAAAGCAAGAAAATAAGATCTCGCGTTCCTTCATTACAAAACACCTGCTTGATAGTGGTCACGCCGTCGACCCTAAAACGTCCTTCTGAGTACTTGCTCGGACACGAACAACTCGGATATTGCGTTACCTGGAGGTGGCCTATGTACGGCGTGTGAAACCAGATCTTTGAACAGGGGTTAGCCTAACCTTGCGATGGTATCTTTTAACTCCATGATTTTCACTTCCCCTTTCTTCTCATACTTTGTTTGAGTTACTAATTTTATCGATCAGGCGGCTTTCTGCATTGATTTTCTGCACAAATGCAAATCTGTTGTATTTTGGCCACTCGTTATCTATGTTATGCAGCGACAGGACGCAGTTGACGAGGCGTCGTGGAATTTTCTAAAACCATTAAATCCTGTCCTGCTTGGCTGCTTCAGAAATTAAAGCAGCTGATAGGCAACAGAGGTGTTTTGCTAACTGGACCGAATAGAAGAACAGGCGTAGTTATAATGAATAGAACGGACAATGTGACGAAAATACAGTCCTATTGTGAGACTAGAAGGAATTCAAGAAAGGCGAAATAGAAGCACAAATGACCGGCTGCCTACGCAGACTCCACTTAGGTTTCACATGCGATCGCGACCTCGTTAACCTCCGCCTAGGGGGCACGCACCTCCCTCGATTGTATGATCTACCAAAGATCGCACAAGTACGGCCTACTAGTTCGTCCAAATTTGGACATGCGCAACTCTCCCTATCACGTGATAGCAAAGTGGGTGGCAGAAAAACTCAAACCTGTACAGCATGAACTATCACCACATAACTCGCGGGGTACTTTCGAATTCCTTGAAGACGATAAAGATCTAAACCTAAACGGTGTGGTGTCATTTTCACTCGATGTCTTATCACTCTCTACAAACGTCCTGACCACAGAAACAGTCGAGCACATATGTGAATGCTGGTCAACCAACCGTCAGGAAATATGCATTCCGATGGAAGCACTGAGAGGACTTTTGCAAAAACGCACACAAAATGTGCAGTTCCCTTTTGACCACCAAATATATGGACAAATAAACGTAAATGCTATGGGATCGTCCCTTGGTCCTCCCCTAACCACGAGCGACTTCAGGATTCTTGCCGTCGCTTCTGGTACGCTCTTCACATAAGATGCTACAAGCCAAAACTTCGGATTTTCTCCGTCCGACCGCTCAGGGTGGGGCTTCCTAAGACATTTGTGTATGAAGGACTTGGCATAACCGTTGGCTTTAAATAGGGCGTGCAAGTACTTGATCTCCTCCTTCCTCCCATTGTTGTTGCTGCATGGTGTTTGGACGCGTTGGAAGAGGATTCTGACGCAATTGTGCTTGTGACCAACGGAATGATTGCTTCTGATGTGGAGGATTTGCCTGGCATTAGTTGCCTTACTGTAGACCGTCATCCTTATCTTTCCGTCGGCCAGTTTTGTCACTTGCACATCGAGGAAGGTCAACGGATTGTTGACCTCTTAATCCATAGTAAACTGGATGCCGCGGAAGATGTAATCCAACAAAGTCCTGAAAGTTTGCTCGTCGCTCCTTTTGATGATGACGAAAGTGTCATCGACGTATCTGGCCCAGGCCTTCGGGGGGCAAGAGCTGAAGACCAGCCGCTCGAACCTCTGCAAAGCCGACAGCCGCGAAGTACTAACAGGGGACTCCTCGGTTCCGTCGTCTTGGGTGACGATGGGGGCTGACAAGCACGCTGGCTTGCCAACAATTACAGCAGCCCCAAAGGTGTCAAAAGTGACACGAGCCCACAGGCGGACAATCGCGGAGAGGTCAACGCTAATCGGCGGCGAACGGGCAGGTCCTAGTTCGTACCTCGAGCACGGATATAATACCAGGCAGGCATAAAGGCTGAAGCAATCAAGGCCAACAGGAACAGCCAAAACACCACAATGATGATGGAAACGAGAGGGTTTTCAAAAACTCAGTTCAAACACAAGTTGGTCCATGAACTCGTCCCTTCTTCTTCGTTCACTTCGGAGGATGATGAACGCGACGCAACATCTGGACCTCGAATCTTTACCCATGTACATATACGTATGTGCTGGAAAACAGGCATCCCAAGAAATTTAATTGATAAAAAGTACGATTATTTGGAAGAGAATGATCTTTAATGTGTAAATTTTCGAGCCTGGTTCCCCACAAAATCACAGAATTCATTCATTGAAAAAACACTAAAGCGCCTTACAGGAAAGAAATTAATCTCAGGAGTTCTGGCTAAATCATTAAAACAAGACGAACCCACGATTGTCAAGATAGTCTCCTTAATCGGTGCACCAAACTACAAGATTTCTAAATGACTATTTCACCATCTGCATCCAGATACAAAGGACTCTGAAAATTCCATTGAAGATTCAAATGAGTTTCTAGACAAAATAAAGGGAGGGAGTGTTGCAACCGATGAGATAATGGTTTCGTTCGAGGTAGTTACCCTCTTCATCTCGATTCCATTAGATTTAGCAAGACGCTGCACCGAAGAACTCCTTCAGGCCTACACAACTGATGTACCTGCCGACACACTAGACCAACTACTTGATGTTTGTCTAGAAACCAACTTTTTTCGCCAATGTTATCAGCAACTGAAAGGTGCTCCTATTGGTTCGCTTTGTAGAAAAAGCCATAATGCAGAAACTGAAGTCTATAGCCCTTCCTAAAATTAACCTAAAACTATGACTGCGCTATGTTGATGACACATTTGTCATTGTCAAGAGAAACCAATTAGGCCGGCTTCACACGAATCATAACTGCACATTTCCAGGAATCAGGTTCACTTTCGAAACAGAGGTTGATGGACAGCTCCCATTTCTGGATGTCCGCGTATGCCGAAAAACTGATGGATCACTTAACACTTCAGTTTATCGCAAAGGAACATACTCCAAGGTCATCCTACATTTTGAGAGTAACCATCCCATCTCTCATAAGGGGAGTACTGTCTACAGCTTGCTAAACTGAGCTCAAGGACACTGCCTGATGACGAAAATTATCAAGCAGAAGTGAAATATCTTTTCAAATTATTTTCTCACAACGGGTACCCGCGCGACTTTGTACGTCATTGCATGAAACACGAGTTTAAACAGAAAGGTATTACGAAAACACCGGACACGTAGGCACCAAAAGCATTTACCTGGCGGATCCTCCCATACGTGAAAAATTTATGTGAACTCATCGAAAGACAGTTGAAAAAGCATCAGATACAAGTTGCGCACCAACCTACAACCACCTTGCGTACACAGCTTGTACACCCTAACGACAAGGTTGGCATGAGCATGTTATCGAAAGTCGACGAGATAAAGATCAATCTATCTGATTTATCTCCGAATATAATCTCACTTACAGGAACTTGGTTGAACCAGCAGGTGGACAACCGAGAGTTAACTATACCAGGATACCAGCTGTTTAGAAGATACAGGTCAGGACGTCAGGGCGGAGGCGTACTCAAGTATGTAAAACATGGGCTTATAGTCTCAGACGAAACAGATGAACTTACGCGTACTTCTGAGGCAATTTAGCTAACTATACAAGCACCGGGTTCACCTAGCCTTTACGTCCTAATGGTTACCGACCGCCGAGAAATGATCCCACGGCTGACGCCCGTTTGATTGACGACCTGGAGAGATTCTCTATCCGGTCCAAAATCTTAATAATGGGAGACTTCAACGCACCTCTTATCGACTGCAGTTCAGCTTACGCATCTGGTCCAGACCATGCTTTCGAGCGACGTTTGCTGGACACTCACTTAGCACGTCTCTTTTACGACGAGGGTTTGCGAAGGACAACAGTCAAACTGTCCGGATCTGCTCCTTACGAAGTCACTGGACAGCATTAATGTCTTACTCCCCTAGGTCGAAGCGACTACGTCGCGCAGTTGTGGGAGTACTCCATTTTGTCTCTGCTCGAACAAGCCACCAGGGTTAGAGGGAACATTTGGCTCGGAGATTTTGCCCAAATGAAATCTGAAGTAAACACCATAAACCGGGAATCAGCATTTTCCGGTGACATAATCAGGGATTGGAACTGGTTTAGTGAGTTACTGCACGTTCTTCTCAGAGAGCACTGTCCTATTTCACGGAAGAAACTGAACAGCGGACCCCGGCGACTAACGCCAGCTTTAAAAAAAGAAGTGAATAAAAAACGGAGGTTATTGAGAAAATCCCTCGGATAGGAGCTCTGTGTCGATGAATGCATACAAGACACATAGGAACCTACTAAAGAGGCCATTCCTCGGGAAACGGCGTACTTTAGAGAAAAACCTAATAAATCGAGCCGCAGAAAATCCGAATTTATTCCATGGTTAAATAAGAAGAAGCACACTAAACAGATACCCAAACCCGTTATTGAAAGCTAGTGACGACCTAGAGCTCAGTTAAGACGGAGAAAAGACAAAGCATCTTTCACAATTTTTTAAGTACATCTTAACGAAGGAAAACGCATTTCTTCCTCCCGACTGCGACATAGTGGACGGGCCAACGATTGAGTATGTCTTTTTCGCCGAAGCTACTGTTCGCCATGAACTGTTGACGCTGAATGAGTGTAAATCACCTAAGCCGGATGACATACCGCCCAAATTAATGGAGCTTGCAGGAGACTTATCTAAACCGCTATCCATGCTCTTCCAAGCTTCGTTCGAAGCAGGCTATTCGGCTGCCGATTGGAAATTTGCACGGATCGCGCCAATTTATAAAGGCGGCAGCAAGGTATTAGCAAACAACTACAGACCAATCAGCCTTACTTCAGTTTGCTACAAAATTATGGAAAAAATAATTAAGCGAAAAAATGCGCTGCCAAGAAGAGCATAATCTGCTATGCGATGACCAGCACGGATTTCGTAGAGGCAAACCATGCGTGACAAACCCGGGCAGTCGATTGCGGCAATGCAGTGCACGCAGTGTACGTCAACTTTAAGAAAGCCTTTGACAGTGTACCACATCAGCGTTTCCCGTACAAAATAAGCCGAACAGGCATAAGGGGTAATCTCCTGAAGTCGATCCAAAGCTTCTTGATCGGTCGCTCTCAAATCGTCCACGTCGGTGACAGGCAGTCGGCGGAGGTAGCCGTTGAAAGCGGTGTTCCTCAAGGTGCCATCCTTGGCCCTGCCCGGTTCATTATATACGTCAACGACTGGGTCAGTGAACTGAATTTTGATGTCCCCACGTTCGATGATGATTTTAAACTTTGGAGCGTCTTCCGAACTGAATTCGACGAAGAGCGCTTGCAGGCAGACATAACCAGACTCGAGAAATGGTCCGAGACTGGCTTTTGCCGTTTAATGTGACTAAGTGCAATGTCTTGCGAGTCGGCAGGACCCGATCTCTGAGCTGGACGGTTTACCACCTAAATCGCGCATCAATGCAGGAGGTAGACGCCCAGAAAGACTTGGATTTATGGTTGACGGCTTCTTTAAAACAGTAGCTCCACTGCTCCAAGGTAGCCAAGTCCGCGATGTCAGACGTTTATCTTGTAAACAGAGCTTTCTCTACCTTCGATGAGGACTGTTTCGTTAAATTCTTCCAGACATTTGTACGGCCACAGCTATAGTTCGCTATTCAGGCGTGGAAACCCTGGACCTCTAAAGATCTCAGCAGCCTTGAGAAAGTCCAAAGGCGGGTAACCAAACTCGTA
Organism: Spirometra erinaceieuropaei; assembly: GCA_902702965.1. Classification (NCBI taxonomy): domain Eukaryota; kingdom Metazoa; phylum Platyhelminthes; class Cestoda; order Diphyllobothriidea; family Diphyllobothriidae; genus Spirometra; species Spirometra erinaceieuropaei. The sequence continues at coordinate 350,035 of CACRXP010000337.1, read as the reverse complement.
AGTGGACAGGGTTCACTACCCTATGAAACGCGACTATCCAATCTCGGCCTTTTTCCACTGAGTTATAGACAGCTAAGAGGCGACCTTATACAAACATTCCGTATAATGCGCAGCCAGGACTGCTGCCTCTTACCTGCTGATTTCTTTGAGTTAGCAAACACAACGAACCTCCGAGGTCATCCACTTAAACTACGTGTGACTGGCGCCAGGCTAGACATTCGGAAGTTATTCTTTTCAAACAGAGTGATCGAGGCTTGGAATGCTCTGCCTGCAGATGTCGTCATGTCCACCTCTGTCAAGGCTTTTAAGCGCAAGTTGGAGCAGTGTACCACTTAACGTCATAATGTCACCTGACCGACATCGTCTTAACATTTCGTTTGAACAGATTAATGTTGTTATATTACAGCCTGTATTTCAGTAACGTTTTTTTATTATTTTCCAGGTCCGCTGAGTGTTGGCCTTCAATTCGTCTCTCTCAAAAACTGAGATAGCACCGATTACCCATAGACAGACTACTGTACAGCATATTTAGTATCGTAAACACTTAGAACAATTCGTTTATCTGTCTTGTTTCGAAAACTTTGCTTATCTGAAAAAAAACTTTTATAGCTGTTTGAGGTTTCCATTTTCATTTTTGATATAATGCGCTCCCCTGTAAAAAATAGCGAGTTCAAAGGTTCAACACCTATGTTTCCCTCTAATAAACCGAAACTGAATCTGAAGTATTGATTACTCGTGACGTTAACGGTCTCCTGTCAGAAACAGTTCTGTGCAAGCCTTGAGAGATCGGAGTCGGTTTACAGTACTATCATTTAAAGAGGAAAAGGCGATAAAAGGCCCAAAAACGGACCAAAACATTATCATTATTCCCGCGGACAAAGGACGCTCGATGGCCATTTTGTACAAAACAGACTCCAAAGAGAAAATGCTATCATTGTAAGAAGATAGATCTACCTACAAGCCGCCCCCTACGGAACTAACCAAAGCACAGGCTTCATCCATTTATAATGTATTGGAGCGTCTGACGGGGAAGGAGCAACTGTCAGGAGATATTGATCAATCCCTCAAACAAAGTGAGCGACCATCGCGAAGATATATGGATTACCTAAAGGTCCCAAAACCGAGGTGTCACTGCGACGGATGGTATCACTAATCGGCGCGCCAGTTTATAAAATTCCAAAAGGGTATTCCAAAAGCTTCATCAGCTCACGACGAATTATAAAACTTCAATAGAGAATTCGACAGAATTCCTGAAGGAATTGCAAGGGATCAAAATTTCCGCCGATGAGATAATGGTCTCCTTTGACGTCGTTTCCCTCTTCACATCCATACCGTTGGATTTCGCAAAACACTGTACAGAGGAACTCCTGTTGTGCTACGACACAGATATACGCGTCGCTGTCGTGCTTGAATTAATAGGATTATGCTTGGAAACTAACTTCTCACTCGACTAAAAAGTTTACAAGCAACTAAAGGGAGCTCCTATGGGGTAACCTATTTCTGATTTTCTCGCTGAAATAACAACAAAGAAACTAGAGGTTACGGCGCTCCCGTTAGTTACGCCTAAATTGTGGCTGTGATACGTGGATGATACATTTGTTATTTTAAAGAATGACCAACTAGAAATGTTCCACAACACTATCAACTCAGCAATTCCTGGGATTTAATGTACACTTGAAAAGGAAGCTGACGGCAAACTCCCATTTTTGGATGTTCTCGTGCAGCGAAAAGTCAAAAAATTTACGCACATCTGCTAACCGGGAAGAAACGTAGGCTCAAATCGTTCTACCTTATAAGAGCAACCAGCCCATTTCCCACAAACGGAGTGCTGTCAACAGTCTGTTTAGTGGGACAAAGACACATTGTTCCGACGAACATGGCTATAAAATCGAAAGAACTTGCTTGTGTAAATTAGTTTCGCAGAATGGTTACTCTAAGGATGTTGTACGCAGATGCATGAGGCAGCAAGAATCAAGGGAAAATTAACCGGAGCATGCCAATCAGACGCCTAAACTAAGCACTTTGTGAACTCTTCCTTACATTAAGAATATGTCTGAACTCGTCAAAAGACACTTGAGGAAGCACCAAATGCAAGTGACGCGTAAAACCGCGACAACTTGACGCTCTCAGCTGATACATCCTAAGGATAAGGGTTAGCCTGGTGAACAAGAAAAAGGCCGTCTACAAGAACCCAAATAATGCATGGGTTGCCGTTTATTGTGTTCAGACTGGGAAATCCGCCTCTACACACATCAATGAACAACAGTTGGCAGCACAGAGACGAAACCATCTGTCCCAAGTAACCATGCCTACCCTGGACACTGGACACACCTTCGCTTGTGACAAAGCTCGCATTTTCGCTGTCTGCCCTTCCAAGAAAGGCCGAGAATTACTCGAGGCAATGCACTCGGATGAATCATGTATCAACATGCACATTGAGTTAGACGCCGTGTACGGGAACCTCAAGGAAAAACGGGAGAGAAGAGCAAATCAGGTCACACTGACACACAAGGCGGCCACCTACCGACGCAAATGCTAAGTATCGATGTTATGTGCACTCGTGACGTCAACTGTTTCTAGTCCTCACATTTGCTCTCCGTCTGCGTCTGACGACGACCTGAAAACAAGTGTCGAAAATGTACGCAATAAAGCCTCTTGTTTCATAGAATCTATCTTATTTCAACTTTTATTATCTGAGATGCGACTGCCTGTGAGGGTACCAGCATGAGCCCCAAGGCACAACGAAACGAGCCCGTTCCGTAACCTGATTGGTGAGCGCCCATCTGTAATCTGAGACAACCATCCACTCGACAGAACGATCCATTGCAAAGCTGAAAGGAATTCGACTTACAGATGACAAAGTGATGGTATCTTTCGACGTGATATTACTTTTCACTTCCATCCCACAGCTTCACCTCAATTCCACATCTCGCGCTTGAAACCATGCAAACCTTGTTAGAGGGAAATTATAACGAAACGGACAATACACATAAGATAAAACACTTTATTGATCTCCTGAAACACTGCTTGAAGTCCTTCTCTACCTTCAATGGAGCTACGTACGAACAAATTAACGGTACACCGATGGGATCACCGTTATCCAGCTTGATTGTTGAGGCATTGTTACAGCGACTGGAGGCACTGGCATTTAACCACTATCGACCACGATTGTGGGTACGATATGTCGATGACACATTTGTCATCAGCAATCGGGACAGGATTGGAGAATTCACGCGACACCTGAACTCGTTCTTCCCAGACATCCAGTTCAAGATGGAGGAAGAAAAAGATTGTCAGTTGCCGTTTCTCGACGTACTAGTTCATAAAAAAGGTGGTGGTGCACTTAAAACAGCGGTTTACCGGAAGGCAACGAATACCTCCGTAACCTAAGTTGTCTTAGCAACCATCCTCTTTCGCACAAACGCAGCTGCGTGAGAACACTATACCGGCGTGTAGAAACCCATTGCACCGAGCCAGCCGACAAGAAGGCTGAGGCCTAGTTCCTGCGGAAACTCTTCACAACGAACGGCTACCCTGGGAATTTTGTCGAAATGTCCAGGGGAAGAAAACCGAAGGGGCAACCAAAACCGGCGCGCAATGCCGTACAGAGCCGGTGTATCAGAAGAATTCACTAGACCGATGAGCGAATGTGGGATTGGAGTCGCTCACAGTCCTGAAGCAACAATCCGCCGGCAACTCATGCAGCGTAGTAATAATTTAACTCCTTTTTCGAATATAAAATATAACGGAGACGTGATTCTCTATCAAACGACTGAAAGAAAACATATGTTTATTCGTGTTTGCTATAAAATATATTTGAATTTGCAAGGCCATCGAAAGTCGGTGGGAAAATGCATGCTACTTAAGTAATCGTTTTTACCGAGTACGGTTTCTACAGGAAATTGAAGAGCAGTGTATTCAAAAGCTGACATCCTGCCGAGTCCGAAATATCATATGATAATGCCGCAATATAATCAGTATTACAACCTCGCCTAAGTAATCCTTCGTAATCGAAAACGTATTTCAGCAGTTCAGCCAACAGTTCATGAGATCGGTCACTCACTGTATGTTGGAGTAACTAGAAGACTACTCTGGACGCGGATACCCAATCACACTGCAGCAGTGATGAGGAATGACGCGAGCTCACTCGACGGGACTCAACCACACATACAAGTTTGATGAAGTCGAAATTGTTAACAATGTAGTCATCCAGAAACAGAAATTCTCGCTAGAGACGACAACCGTGAGTCACGAACTGCTCAAGTCCTGGTTTTCCAGTCCTCAATCAATCAACAAGCGCAGCTACCTCCCCGCCCACATCCAGTATTGAGACCTTGCCTAGCCGAAGTAGTTAGTCACGCAGAGAGCGTGCGGATGACCACTGTTCCTACCGTCAATACCGACGAGCCAAATTGTCCGAGAGTCTATACGGATGACGACATCCGGCAGTCAGGAACTCGACTGCGTGCGATGTGAGTGGTAGCCGATAATTTTGACTGGCACGCAGGGGCATAGCAACCGCATGGCAACTGCATGCTGCAACACTTGGTCAGTCGAGCCGTGATGCACTCGGGAGTTGCCAACTGTGATAGGTATGTAGCGGCCTAGCAACTGCACCCCGTAAGTACTGCATTACTTGGGTAATTCACTACCCGTTTCATGGCCGTTGCGGATAATTAGCACATCATCGGCCATTTGAGGTATTTTAAGAAGAAGATGGGCTCACAGGAACAGATTTATTCAGATGCTGACGTGTCAAAGAGCTTGGTCGGCTCTCCATTGTCAAAGCGTAACATGCACTTAGTCGACCAGAAATCCCAAGTGGCGTGTCACGTTGGTCGGCCTCGTGCTTATCGATTTTTCCTGCTATCGCTGGCCCGGCCTCTCGGAGGACGGTTGACGGAAGTTTTGTCTGCGTGCGTTGTGAGTCACCTAAATTCTGAACCTCTGCTCGAGCTTCTACGATACTGCCTCAAGACCTAGTTCACTTTTGGTGGACAAATGTACGAACAAATAAAAGGCACTCCTATGGGCTCCCCTCTTTCAGGCCTAATCGCTGAAGTAGTTCTCCAACGGATAGAACACTTAGTGTTCAGCAAGTATCAACCAAAGTTCTGGGCTCGCTATGTCGATGACACCGTCGTTGTCAAAACACCTGACATTGAGCACCTAAGGGAACTACTGAACTCGGTTGACCCGGATATCCAATTTACGATGGAAGCAGAAACGAACAACCAACTGCTCTTCCTTGACGTGCTTGTGCGCCGGTGTTCAACTGAACAACTGCAAACCACAGTATTCCGAAACTCCACCGACACGAGACAGATCCTACACTTCAACACCAACCATCCTCTGTCTTACAAACGTAGCTGTGTTCGCACTCTATTCCCAAGGGTCGAAACACACTGCAGCACGCCAGAAGATAAAAGGGCCGAACGATTGTACCTTCAGAACCTATTTGCATCCAATGGTTATCCCAGACATTCTATCCAGAGAAGCTGACGTCGGACGGCCAAGTGAGCAGCAACCTGAAGTCTGGAGTGCCATTCCCTACGTTAAAGGGGTCTCTGAGGCGGTCTCTTGATTGTTACAACCTGCCAGAATAGGCATAGCCCACAGACCACAAGCAACAATTCGACGCCGTCTGATGCAACCTAAGGACCCATTGCCACCCACCGAAACCTCAGCAGTTATCTACAAAATAAATTACACATAGGGCGACTGTAACTACGTGGGAGAAAGCGGGCGAAAATTGCAGACTTGCCTACAAGAGCACAAATTGGCCACTCGGAGGTTAGACCCAAACTCTCAATTAGCAACACACGTTGGAGAAACTGGGCATACTTTCGATCTCCAGCGAGCTGCCATCTTAGGCCGGGCCAACACAAAAGCAGAACGGCTTACTCTCGAAGCGTGGTTCTCCGATGCCCACTCCATCAAAAGGCATCTGGACCTTCCTGTAGCTTACAAAGTCCTACGTCATCACAACCGTAGAATTCAAGACCAAACAAACACACCGTGCTTAAGAAGGCCATACGATGACAGCGCGACGGCGAGTTTACTCAGTGAAGAAGAACAAGAACCGCCAGACCGACCACCCGACACTGGTTCAGTCACCACCCCCCGACTTAGTAGCGACTCACAACGCACGCAGACAAAACGTCCGTCAACCGTCCCCAAGAGGCCGCGGCAGCGAGAGCAGAGAAAAATCGATAAGCATGAGGACGACCAACGTGACACGCCACTCCGGAATTCTGGTCGATTAAGTGCATTTTAGGCTTTTACAATGGAGAGCCGACCAAGCTCTTCAAACGTCAGCATCTAAATAAACCAGTTCCGATGAGTCCATCTTCTTTAATCCAGCTGTCTCGGATTTGGGTGGGTACTAGGCCAAATGTAATTAAACTTACGTTTCGCGGTTGGACTTCTTAGGTCAGTTGGCTAAAGCATTTGCCGTACTAAAGCCTTTCCCTTGCTCTCGTGCGTTCGAATCCCGCTGAGGCGCCGAGTTTTCCCATAGTTGGGGCAATATGAATTATTCAAAATTTGCCTAAACAATTGTATCAACCAAAGTTCTGGGCTCGTTACGTCGATGACACCTTCGCCATTGTCAGAGCATCGGACGTGGAGCACCTTAAAGAATTGCTGAACTCGGTTGACCCGAATATCCAATTCACGATGGAAGCCAAAACAAACAACCAACTTCCCTTCCTCGATGTCCTTGTGCGTCGGTGTGCAACTGGGCAATTAGAAACGACCGTTTTCACAAAAAGCCACCAGCACAAGACAAATCCTAAACTTTAACAGCAATAAACCTCTCTCTCTCTCAAACGCAGCTGTGTCCGTACTCTATTCCAAAGAGTTGAAACACACTGCAGCACACCAGCGGACAAAAAAGTTGAACGACAATACCTTCATGACCTCTTCCGAACCAATGGATACCAAGCTACTTCATCAAGCAAAGCAAGCACCGAGTCAACAGAGGATGGCCACAAGAAGAACAACACGAAGTTTGGAGGGCTATTCCTCACAGTAAAGGAGTCTCCGAGGCGGTTTCACGACTGTTACAACCCGCCAGGGTAGGCATTGCCCATCGACGCCGGGCAACAATTCGTCGCTATTTGAGGCAACCCAAAGACATAATGCCACCCACTGAAGCTTTAGCAGTTGTCTAAAAAATACGACGTAGCAATGGAGAATGCAACTACGTTGGGGAAACCGACGGAAATTGTAGACCCGCCTACATGAGCACAAACTGGCAACTCGGAGACTAGACCCAAACCCACACCTTGCGGCTCACATCGGGGAAACTGGTCACAGTTTTGATTTTTAAGGAACAGCTGTCTTAGGCAGAGGCACCTCACGGAAAGAGCGTCTCACACTTGAGGGTTGGTACTCTGATGCCAACTCCATCAACAGCCATCTAGACCTTCCTTTGACCTATAAATTCTTACGTCATTACATACGCCGTGACGAAGACAAGACAGTCATACGCAGCTTAAGTCTACCGATCAAACACGGCCTGTCGACCAACTCACCCAAAAGGGGGACGCCAACGCAACTAACCCCAATTGAGGTGACGACACACGATACAGGATGCCACCAACACTCACAGGCGACGGCTGGTAGGTTAAGACAGCGAAAGAAGAAAAAAATCGATCAGACCAAGGCCAACTAATCCGGCTGTCCATTCAAAATCCTGATCGATATTTTCACTAGACGCTTTGAAAATGGAGAGCCGCCCCAGGTCTTCGAAATTTCAACCATGCAATTCCCTCGACCCGGTGAGCACTTCATTTTCCTCAGATTATCAATCCGGACTTCTTACATTTCCTAACCTGAAAACAACTATTAATTTACGAATTTTCGAAATAATTGACCGCCGTCGGCATAGTCGTCATTTGGCGTTCAACTAACGCGTACAGTCGTAGGCTAAGAAGGCCAGGAAGGGATTGAAAATAAAATGTGCACAGGGCCTAACGTCCCGCTGTCGCCGCTTCCGGAATATATCGGAAAATAGATGCCTACAAGATATCGGTACAGCGGACAAAATCCATGTCTGCTCGATAATAGTTTGCTACTAATACAGAGTATTGTAACGATTGTCTAAGTTCCGCAAACATTCCCATGTTACACTTGAAAAGTCAAGTTGACAAACACGTATTTTCGGTAATTCTTCGTCAGGCCAATACAGTTACATGAAGGAATGAAAATGTACAAAATTAACTGTGCTTATGTGTGTCTCAAGGGCAATTAAGTCATTAACACTCATCTTCCCCACTCCGTATACACAATCCAAGAACATCACTCAAAGACTCGCTTACCTCCCTCCCCCAGCTCTAAGGACCATAACCCGCCAACCTCGTCGTGCGGGCGGCGTTGGGAAGATGGGTATTAATGACTTAATTGCCCTTGAGACACCTAAAAACCCTGTTAATTTTGTACATTTTCATTTATTCGTGTAATTGTATTGGCCTGACGAAGAATTACCGAAAACGCGTTTGCCAATTTAACTTTTCAACTACTGTAATGATCCCAACACATGTTTATATCACTGACTGCAAAACAAATATACTGATTTCGGATTCACTTTGAAGACGTGCATGCTAGTTACTGTCTAAGTTCAAAGCGGAAAATGCTTCCTAAGATACGGAATCCGTATCCAACTAGAGTTTATGAGGGTCCTTCCAGCAGTTCAACGCACCATCGCGAATAAACTGATTTCCCGATTCTACGAACTGATTTTCGTCCTACTGATCATTGGTGTCACTGAGAGCACACACAATATAAAATCTGCAATTATGGATATGTCAAGTGGAGTTTTTTTTAAAACTGAATCTCCGTAAGACCTTGCGCGCAGTATAAACTGAGTATAAACCGTCACGTTTATGGTAGAAATGGTAGAGAGCGCTATGATGCCTTATAATGTGTTCGGACCCTTTGGAAGCCTCAGGTACAATTACAGAGCAGTTGTCGAGGCAGAAAATTGTGTCTGACGGGCTAGGTCGTACAACCGTGTCTGTCAATTCTGTTAAACAAACTAGGGATACCACATGACGCCAAATAGTGCGATTTCGTAAGGGAACATTGGTTAACGTCAAACAAAACCGAGTGCGCTCAAACGCCAAAGTGTGCATTAAGATTGTTAAAAACGATAACCAACTACTGTGAGAAAATAACGCTAACAAGCAGCAAACATTATCTCACGACGTAGGTCAGCTTCCGGCAGTTAAGAGAAATCAAAGTATACTCACCCCACAGACGTGAGAGATGAGCCATCACCCTTCTTCTTGGATGGCGACGCGAAGCATACGGCTCTCACCATTCGAATGCCATGCTTTTCGTCGCGTTCTCAATGAGCTAAAATGAAATGCGGGATTGCAGTCAGTGCATCACGCACTGGGGATCTCAGCATCATCTGGTCAAAGAATACCCCATACTGAGCACCTACGTACGAGTCTAACCTCAGTTTGGATTCAATGTACTTTAAATACGGTGTTGAGACGCTGAAATGAGCCACAATTTGCTTTTCAGATGAGAATCTGCTTGTTCAAGGACGTCGATCAATTGGCGTCCAATCATCAAAGGTGAGTTTGGAGGATGTATCGACTTCAACTCAATCTTTTGAGCACGCAGCGGAAGACTGGGGGTTGCTCCTATTATTTGACGTGAGCTGACAACGTTAGCAATAAAGGACCACTCAACTCCGAAGAGAATTAGGCAGGTTTTAACTCCGGGCACATAAGTTGATTTACCTAAAACCCAAGGTTTCTCCATTTCGCTCATTAACTAGATGTTGATATTTTGTCCTTATTGTGTCTTTCACGTCCATAGTACCATCAACTCACATTTTAAATTAAAGACCGAACTGGAGTTTTGAGAAGAACACGTCTGTACAAATCGCAGTTTTACACTCCTGTAGTGCATCCTTAAGGATGGATTGAAAAGATCATCTGCTTCTAACATCAGAAGACAGTAGTGATCGGTTCCCAGACAGTTGCACACGGGCCGCTCACCTCATGCCATCGTAGCCCTTTGCCTACATTTAATGGTTCAGGTTTACTGTACATCCACACAATTGCAATTTGAGATTCTGCCAGAGGTTTACAATTCTGCAGAACCCTTCCATGGACGCGCAGTGGAAGGTACAATTACGATTAGTGCCATAAGGATGACGCAAAAGCCTTATATGGCTGCCACTATGTTGTCAGTAGACATCGTACACACAGATTGTGCAAAACTTTAACAACTTTATCTGAGAAGTGTAGCTGCCTAACCTGAATGCTGATACATGACGAGGCGGTGAAAATGACTTGCGGAATCATTGTGCGTTAAGCGACATCTGACAGCGAGGAAACGCGTAACAAAAGAAAGTGAGGTGCTCTTACCAACATGCAGGCTGCTAACAAACGTTCCACAGAATCCAAACACCGTGTCACCGCAGTTCCGGTGAATGTTATTTCGGCGCTGGTATAAAGTCATGCTTCCCTCCATTGAGCTCTTGCATCCAGTCTCATACGACCGTGAGGCCGATTATTTCACGGGTGGAGTGGAGTTCTCACATTCGCGCTTGCCACTCAAAAACTCCTCAAACCGAGCTCTTGCTCTGCTTCTACTATGGGCGCCCGCTGCAGCGCTGGATCGCCGTTTGGCGCGTACTGCACTCAAGCACCAGAGGCAGTCGTTCACCCGACATGTTTGGTGTTCTCTTAGAGTTTGGCCAATCGCTGAAGCGGAGCAAGTCAGTCCTGCTGTCGGCCAATCACAGTTATGCAGAGCAGCCAATCAATTTCAAGGCTGCGGCGGACGTTCTCTGACCTGGCGTGCTTCTCTCGTCCGTCAGCCAACTTGGACCGTGTTTAACGGGATATGATTCTCCCTCTGCTTGAAGGAGGAGACACGATCGCCGGGACAAGAGCTTTATTAGCCTGACGTTTCGGATTCCTACTCGAATCCATCATCAGAGGCAAAAAAGCAGAAACGGGTGGTTGCTGTACAAGGATCTGCGGTATTTATAGGATGCAGTAGCCATGCTACCGCATGCCTATGAACATTCACGGCTCCCCCCTTCATCCGGGATCGTCGCACTTGGTGTGATCACTGCTTGATGGCCGACATTCGAGTCGATAATTGCTGCAATTTCATCACGTGCGTTGGATGTTGGCGTGATGATTGCTCGACCATCTCACGCACCGATCCCGGTGTTGAGAAAAGTGTTTACCTCTGCGCTCCCGCATGGCTTTTTACTCCGCCTAGGCGAAATTTTAGCACGCAGTATGGAGTGGGAAGATCGTTGCACTTGTTTATGGACTGGCGGCCAGTAAACCATGATTCCTGTAGTTCCCGGCTCACGCGGTTGTCCCTCTGCTGTCCTCGCCGTCGTCCAGTATCACACTTTAGTTCGTTGGGTCCCATTTCATCAGATTTCAAAGCAGGAACGCTTGACTCGTCGGCCCATTTGCTGTTACCCAAATGTTCCCGGAACGGATTTTCAGTACCCTGCTGCCTGCTTCTTTATTGATACTTATCAGAGGGCGTTGACGAATTTCTCATAAATTTATTCCTCGTTTGCAGATTTTCGTAAGGACGGTATTTCCAACTTCCTGGCAATGCATCATGTTTTTGTGCTTTTCGTAATTTTTCAGGAAAGTGTTCGCCCGTAATTCACATTAATTCGTCTTGATCGAAGTCCAAACAATCGATCACTCGCCAGTAAGACCAAGGCCATAAGCTTGCCACGAGTAATAAATGCGTCAAAAAGGCCATAGTATGATTCATTGGTCGTTGTGAATGAACAGCCATGGTTCCCCGGTCACACTAAACATTATTTGTATTCACGCTTCTTGTGCGGTCATTCATTTGGCGATATGGGTATTTTCCTTCGGAAGACTGCATTCTTATGGACTTATTTCCGTTTATGTATAGGTAACACGACATTCCATACTTGACAGCACGGGTGCTAGTTAAAAACCCAGACAGGTGTTCCGCCGACATGCTGACACTGCAGGACGCAGCTGAGAGGGGCTCGACGTATCAATGAGTCCCCCAGCCCTCCACGTGTTTTTCTGGTAGATACTCTAGTTTTGAAATTGCGGATTTAGTGTCCTCAGTAAGCCGTTATTTCAAAACTGGAGTATCTACCAGGAAAGCATACAGGTAACGCTAAGGAACCCACTGATGAGCCGATCCCCTCGCAGCTGTGTCATACAGTGGAACAAATATCGGTAAACAAGTGTCTGAGCTTTTAACTAGTACCTGAGCTGGCAGGTATGGCATATTTTGCTGCCCGTGCATATATTGCTGACTGCCTGTCCTAAATGTATGCACATCAAGTGGTTAATATGCTGTAGCTAATGGACGTCGGCCAAAACGTTAATATCAATTAGCAGTCTAAATCTATAATTCTCAAATAGACTGATCCACTTCAGGTTAACGATTAATTTCTGAAGAACGTAGGAAATCATATTTTCTATTACATTTTCGACCGGACGCATTTTACGCACTAATCCAGTTAACACATCTGGACTGCCATTGTCACTCATGTCAGCGGCAAATACTGATATGTGGAGCGTAGGGCAGGTTAAAAAAGGTGCAGCACCGTGAAGTTTACAGAGTCGTTGCTAGAAAAAAAAACGGCTTTGCCACGAGGATGCGAAAGAAGCTGTTACAATTTTCTGGTAGATAGGGTGATGTGGCTTACACTAATTTGGACAGGTCGTAGGAAACATCAGAAAATAAGTTTAAAGATGCCTATATTTACCTCCGTAACATATCCTCTCGTAACTGCTACTTGCGTCGTTTAGATGGCTTGGAATGATTTAATATGCCTGCTCCCATTACCTTAGGCTCTACTTGTATAACCCATTTTCCATCGCTGACGTATGAAAAATAGCAGTAGGGCTACATTGCGATTTTTCATATTTCTGATCATTCCAGGGGGCCATTCCAATTGGCATTTTGTTGCCGCAGCGACGCTTAACTGGGATTCTAATAATATCGGACTTAGACGGGTTTCTGCATCCCCCAGTAAGCAGCCAGATAGTATAGCACGCAGCCATGTGAAGCTATCTAACAGAAATATGTAACCGGCGAGGTTTGGTACTGCAGCCCCACTTGACAGACATCATATAGCTAGTCCACTAAAATGATTTGAGTAGGTGTGACTACGTGGATTTCATATATATCACGGTTTGGCCGTTTGTTCATCTTGTACCATATAACAATGAATTCGAGGAGGGTGAATATTAGCCTCTGTCACCAGGAAAAAAACCCAACGAGGGCCTCTTTGACGTCTGCTGGTGCTGGTATCTTAACGAGAAGGCGGGTTAGCCGTTAGATGTGGTTTTGAGAATTCGGATTGCACTCTAAAAGATGATCATCCTAATTTCTCGTGCTGTGGAGCAGACGGTGGACGGAGTCGGCAACGAGGGTCGAACTGGTGTTATGTAATTAGCGCATGTGTGGTCAAAACTCGTTAAAGTCTAGCGACAGAGAACAACGCTTTCGAGGTAGTTTGAAAAACATAAGAAATATCCGAAAAGTCGACTTTACGTAGGCAATGCTGAGACGCAGTGGCTTTACTTAGATAAATGTCAGAAGATTGATAAACTGTAATAATACGTGCGAAAAGAGCCGTAAAGTTTTGTGGGTTGATATAGAGGCATAGCTTAAATTAACTGCAAATTCTGCGAATATTTTCATGTCAAAATTAAAAAGTTAATTTGTTAAACATGCATTTTCTGAATTTCGTCATTAAACTACACAGAAAATGGAAATATGAGATGTTCACAGGGTTTATGAATGTCTTAGGGGTTAGTTACACCCATCGTTCCCGCGTAACCCGCGTGATGAGCCCAGCGTGTTGTGATCATTTGGGCAAGGAGGGGGTGACATAGGCTGTGGGTCGGGTACGTTGAGCACACATTACTGCTATCAGGAGGTAGGAGCGCGTACAATGATCATCTGGGGTCGGCATTGGTCAACGTCTTCTGATAACATGGCCCTGGATTCGCTGGCCGTATAGCCACTGTCTGGGCCGTATCTAGTCCACCTTGGCGTCGGTCCTAAATGAAGTTTGATGGTGTCCAGGACTCAACATGAAAGGCTTCCTCGGCATCGACTGGGTGATTCGTATCGACCAGATGTTTGAAATTAGGACTCGATATCGATCTGTCTTCACCTCTGCCTACCTATGCCGATATGAGCTTCGATATCCTCATTTTTATGCGTCTCGTTCTACGGCCAGGCGCAAACGAATGAGTAAATGCACATTGATGTGGCCTGGAACGATAATCAATTTTGGCTCGCAAGTTTAGGGGGGGAGTTTGCGAAACGTTAAGGTAAATTCACGTGGAAAAGGCCTTGTGATCGCTGTCTTTAGACGTCGTCTTACTGATTCACCTGATGTGTCCCCTAGAAAAGGGAATCTAATAAACACGTCTTTCTTTTTGACGTTGCCTTACAGTTCGTATCCCGAAGGATAAATCTCCCTGGGTATCCGCCGTGCTCCAATTACCAATCTCAGGACCAAATTACGTTTAATTTTTCGGAGTGAAAAAGTCTTAACGCAAAGATATTGTCCTGTCCAGGTTTTCTTCCAGAATACCATATGTTGGACTGTCTGTACTGAAAAACATTGAGGAGCGCGATTTCGTTGTCTGCCTCTGACTCTGCAGAGAACTATAGCGAGGGGTGCGCACTACTGCTGGAGTCCATCGACTACGTGCAAACAGTCAGAAGTAAAATAATCAAGGTTAGGTGGACTTAATCCCTACGAGGTGCTCAAACACTGAAGTAACGGACCGCCATTCCGAACAATCCTAAGCGATCCGTTCATAACCATTATTCAGGATGGCTTGGTAGACCTGCCGTGGCGACCTCATTTCTTATTCCTAATTTTTTGCATTGCACGGAGAATGTAAAGGCAATCTGAGTCAGAAATCCAATTCTGAAGTCTGCTTAGTCAACCTTCCGAGTTGAAAACCTGCCGATCCTAGAGAAGTTGATTATTTTGAGTCGATTCTAGTTGATTGCTGCCAGCAGTATTTAAGGAAGCCTCCAAGAAACATAGGTCCCTTGACATTGGCCCATCTCGATAGTCCTAGGGAACTTTGCAAAACGAAAATATTATGCTAGACATGTTGGATAAGGTTTCCGGAGTAGTAGAGACGGATAGAACAGTCAACTTAGCGAAGGTAGAGAAATTTTGCCGGAATGTACAGAATTCTCGAAACCCGAGAAAGA
>CACRXP010000337.1:292648-309441 GCA_902702965.1 Spirometra erinaceieuropaei | reverse complement strand
TCTCTCGTAAAGACCGACTGAAAGAACCTGGACAGATGCTCAGCCTTTTCGTCGTCCTTGTAAAGTTCAACGCCATCATCAGTTTTTAACATAGGGATGGGATCCCTGTTGCGAGTGCTTTGTCTTATGTAGTTGAAAAAAAACTTTGGGTTTTCTCCTGCACAGTTTAAAAGGTTACTCTCGAAGTGTTGGCGGGCTTTGTAAACAAGGCACTTTACCCTATTCCGCTGAGCCTTGTACCTATTTCCTGATTCAATTGTCTTGTCCCTAAGATATGCTTTCCAAAGCTTTTGCTTACGGTTTACTTCAACTTTCAGTGAACCCTTTAGCCATCGGGGCCTGCTGGTGATTTTCTTTTTCGACATAGGGCAGTATCTGGTGATAAGTCCATTCAGCACGGCCTTAAGTTCTAACCAGTCCTTGAGGACACACCCCGTAAATGCTGCTTTCCAGTCTCTACTACGTATGTCGAGACGCATTTGGCTGAAGTCACCACGCCATATGTTGCGTCTGATCACGATGCTTTGATCGGGTACAGAGAAGAGACAATACTCCCACTGTAGGACTACATGGTCGCTTTTTCCAAAGGCCGACATTGCCCAGTTCTCAGGGAACTGTCACGGCCACTTAAATTAATTACCTGCACAAAAAGATTTGCAAATATGTACCCGATTTTTTGATGGGTTTTAACTATCCCGGTACTTCATACCTTGTGGAAATAACCACTGCCTGCAAGACGATCTGTTGCTAACGATGGTGAGTTGGTCAAAATCCAGGTTAAGAGCGTTGACAGACAGCATCACAAACGCGCAACGGTATATGCTTCTTCCCGTCGCCGATGATTGGTTAAGGCATATCGGAGACCTCGTGAACTGAGCCAATGAGGACGCCAAGTCACCTATCTCTGTGCTTAATGGGCCTCCGTCATTGGTACTTTAAACCTCTTCTTGTATATTTTGACACGTATTTGTGCATAAATCGTCGAAAATCCAACGCATTAAGCCATTCGTTCAACTGTGCATCTACCCCTTTGTCGGTCCATTTCAACGCTGTTTTGAATCTCCAGTACTAAAATAGGTAAGGAAATGCATCACTCTATTCGAGATCAAAAAACGCTGTAGAAAATGGTATTGATTGCGGAAGCGGATGAGACGCGGATAATGTCATGCCTTTATCATGCGCTGCTGTGCGGCTGCTGGTTGTGCTCGAGAGAGAGATTCTGTGAGGCACAACGGAACGAGTGAGTTCGGTAAGGACGGTCGGTGAGCGTCCCCTACCACAGTCACATTTGTCGAAGTCATAGTAAACTGGTCCCTAACATATGGAGGTGAACAACCAAGCAAGTTTAACCATGATTGTGTGTTTTTTAGATGAAGGCTTCTGATTCTCTATAAACATGCTGGGGTTTGTAAGGACTTCAATGTGGGACTCAGATTTGTGGAGTGTAATTGTACAGTACCTGTGCTAACTCATGAAATGCCGAGGTCAAAATTAGATTTGAAAGTGTAGCGTATTTTTAGTGTTGTTATTTGTGTTTATTTAGTTGAAAAAAGAACGAAAAGGCCGTTTGCTGAAGGAAAATTTGATACGGATCTGTATATTAAATAGAAAACGGGCCGAAGTTAGGCGAAATCGGAGAATTCCTGAGATTCAAGCAGTTTCCTACGCTATTAAAGATTTCGGATCGAAATTCTTTGTTAGACCTTATTAATCCGTTTAAGAAGATTAATAAAAGGAAGAAATTTTTCAAAAACCTTTCATATAAAAAGAAAAAATTAAATTTCACTATCAAGAAAATCAGGGGAATGCAGATAAATCATATCTTATTGTGTTCAGGAAATAAGGAGCGATTCTTCATCTACAAATTCTATTTTATAGATCCGTAAAGTTTTGTGTTTCAAAATACCGAAATAAAAACGTTTATCAGTGTGATTGTTTTACCAGACCGAAAATGCGTATCGTAAACGAATATATATTGAGTTCGCGCGACATGCCGTCACTTTTCTCTATCACGCCAAACGATGCATATGTCTAAACAATACTTATCCGAAATTGACTTCCAACGTATTCGAAAATTAGCGGCGGAGGGGATCCCGCGTGAGTCGTTAGCTAGTATTTTCAATATTAGTAAGGTCCCTCTGTGGCGCATTTTTAATAATAAAACTGTTCCTAGAAATAAGATAGGGGGACCCAAACGGTCCACAAGTAAGCAAGACGACGATTTTATTCGTCGTACATTAAAAAAAGTTTCATTACATGCCCATTGAGACCATTCAGTGGGAACATCTGCCGATGTTTTCTATGAACATCATTAGGAAAAGGATGAAGGAATTCGAACTGTAGCGGCGGAAGGCCATGATTAAGCCATATTTAAGTAGAAAACTAATTAGAGAACGGCTTTTATTTGCTAAGAATTATATTGATTACAGATCTTCATTTTGGAAGAGCATTTTCTTCTGCGATGAGGTTTTATTTTTAGACAAGCCTACAAAATCGCTCCAAACCGTCCTATGTGGAAAGAACTTCCCAAGAGAACGCGCTACACCGACGGAAACATTCAAGAACTGTCGGCGGATGATGGTTTGGATGGCGATTAAATTCGGTGAGCGGCCTGTCTGGCGGTCAACATCCGACATCATCAACAGCAAAGTGTTTATTGCAATTGTCAAGGATGCTTTCGGCTAAAACGGCATAAGTCGGCGCCGAATGGATACTGTACCTTTGCAGGACAATGCACCTGTCCACCGCTCTAAAGAGGTACGAATTTGATGTCGCTTGCAAATATAATCTAACATTTTAGACAACAACCACCCTCTCCGCCATCGGCCTCCAATCCATTTTCATCCCGGCCAACAGTCCCGATTTGAATCCTATCGAAAATCTTTTTGGAATAGTCAAAAGAAATTGGCACAAAGCTAAGAAGACTCTTTCAATGCAGAAAAAATTGGATTACATACTCAATAATTACATTTTACAATCCACCATAGATAACCTCGTCATGTCTATGTCTGACAGACTTTCTGCCGTTATTAATTCAAATGGACAATCAACAAAGTACTGATTTTTTGTATCTGTTTTTGTCCTTAATTATTTTTGTCCATTTATGCGCCCTCCTCCTTTATACGCCCTCATACGTAGCCTTTGTTAACTTGGTTGTAATATAGGCTTTTCTCGAAAATGTGACTTCTGTCGAAAATTATTTATTTTTATCTCAGTAAATAATTTTTTCTTAAGCAAACTTTGCTTTATTTCTTTGACACATCTTTTATTTTTAGCTATCAGACTTTGGGAGCCGTAGTGTTTACCGATTCTGCGTTAAAGTCGTTTACCTGTGTTAATTCATGACAGTTCATGAGTTAGCACAGGTACTGTATATCACCCATGCGTCGCATCTCGGGACGTGCATGGCACTTTCGAATACGATTGCTAACCCGGCGAACAGCGTCAGCCAACTTCTCATATATTATAAAATACGGGAGTTAAGGAAAAGTATAATTATTTTCACAAAAGCCGCCGATTCAGGGTCCTACTTGATTGCAACGAAAGACGCCTAGCTGAATATTTGTATATTTACTGTTGTGCCAGGCCTCAGCCTGCCCAAAGGGAACCCTTAAGCTATCCGACTGGAAAATATATCGGTATTGAAACTCTCTCTTTGCAAAGATGAGTCCAACTTCTAGAGCACTCACCTCTCATTCTATGCTTGGGCAAATTGCTATGTGTAGTACTACTATTTGTCTCTCTAGAATAGACCACAACC
Organism: Spirometra erinaceieuropaei; assembly: GCA_902702965.1. Lineage (NCBI taxonomy): Eukaryota > Metazoa > Platyhelminthes > Cestoda > Diphyllobothriidea > Diphyllobothriidae > Spirometra > Spirometra erinaceieuropaei. The sequence goes on along the minus strand of CACRXP010000337.1, from coordinate 305,681 downwards.
CGTTTCTTTTGCGTCGCAGTCAGTTGTGCAATGCAAAATTCACTGGAATAGCCGTTAAGTTGGTTTTAGAACTCTTAATGTTTGTCTTTGAAGCATAATATACAGTAGACGTGGAAATTCATGCAATGTAAACAACAAATCTTAGTTGTGTTTTTCTCATCCAAAACGATTACTTTAGTTGGGTTGTTATAATAATTATTGTTAATCATAGTCGCAAAATAGTTAACTCCCGCCAGGATGCCGGCTTTTGAATGAACCTCTTTTCGGCCGCCCGCAAAAACTTAACTATAAAAAAGTGACTCCTTACGTAGTGTGGTTTTGTCGCTTGATGTTTGATGCTCCCACAAATTTGAATATACTTAATTGAAAAAATGTGCAAAAATACACTTTATTGTACTCATTCAGCTGCAAAGTACGTTTTCCTTATATATATAATGTTTGAAGAAAGGGCGTCTTTCAGCTTTAAGAGACCTTTCCGATTATCGAATAATTTAAAACGCGACCTGCCGTTACATTTTTAGGCAAGGTTCGGAAACGCGCTCGCACTGGAAAATGAGTTGGCTCAGACGCCTCCATTACAGGAGTTGGAGGTGTGTGGGACTCTGGGAAATACCGAAGGATGTGCGAAAACAAAGAGAACACGGGTTTACTAAAGTTAAATGCGCTAGTTTGTTTTAATTGGTACCAAAGCCTCAGCGTAAGCAGCTCGCAATAAAAAAGTCGCTAGAAATAGCAATAAAATAATGGCGATTGGCTTGTCGGGGTCATCGAATCTAAACAGCCTATGTAGGTGACTAGTCAGATGGAAGCCGTTAATGGGAGTTGTAGAAAGTAGAAACAAACTTGACAGTAAGCCATACCTCCAAAAGCGGTAACGGAAGGCTAGTTGGAAACTTCGTAAACTGAACACCAAGCCTAATTTCAAGCAGTCAAACAAAATAAAGGAAGCTGTCGCTGATCGTGACCCCAAGCAGACGAATTAGCCTCAAAGAGAACACTAATAGTGCAGCCTAATGCGGACAATAACCCAAACTCGGGTCATCATTCTAACCCCAGGCCACTGACCCCTCACTCCCAACCCTCATTCCCTAACCCCTAACCTCCAACCCTTATGTTAAACCTAGGGTGACTAACTGTTACACACCTACTGAAATTAATACTAGTAGCAAAGTAATAAATTGTTGGCCAAGCGAGGCCGCGTTTCCAAGCCTCACCCATCTGTATTCGGGGTTTCCAAATTGTATGCTGTTAATCATACATTTCTCTACGTTATGGATACAGGTCACTTTACATTCTTCACGAGTAACATTAATAAATGTACAGTACAATGTTTTATGAAAGAACATTTCAGTCTTAAAAAACTTTACGATAAAAAGCTTTTTTTAAAAGCAAGATAAATTTTTATTTCAAGCCAAACCTTTGAGAGAGACGTATTTTGCTACCCAATTCGTACATTAAAGTATATTTTGTACATTGTTACCAGTTAAAATATTTGAATTTATGAGAGGATCGAGCACAAATTGAAAAAAAATCATACCAGGCATGCATTTATTTTTTGTAGAGTGCAGTCAATGTAGGCAGCCGGAAACAAGTTGACTCAAAAACCAGCATCCTGACGTGAGTGAATTATCTTCCGATCATGATTTAAAATAATTATCTTCACAACCCGATCTAATTAATTTTTCCGGCTCAAAAAAGCATTTTAAAATTTCGCTAAACATTTCATACGGGCTGCTGGAACTTTTACTGTTTCTGCAGGAACAATCTTCCTACAAGAATCTATGGTGAAGTTAAGTGGATTAAGATAATTTGTTTGCTATTTTTATGCGGCATGCTTTGTAGTTAAACATAATTGCTAAATACAACACTCTCTGCATTTTAGGCATTCGCCCACTTTTGAACTTAACACACAAAGTAAGTCCACTGGAATATGCGACTGGCGTGGCGACCGTGACTTTGAAAGGATATAGATATTCTTGAATGTGTATAGCGACGTGCTACAAAGGGTGTTCATGGCCTCAAAAATTTCACGTACGAGCAGCGCCTGACGGACTTGAATCTCTATCCCCTTCACTCCAGACAAGATAGGGGTGGCCTCATAGCAACGTTTTGGTTCCTAAGAGAACATGATATGGATTTCGACTGGGAAAAGTTTCCTGAAATGACATCAAAGACTTATCTTAGATGATACGATTGCCAGTTTAAAAAGCACCTGTGCCACACAAATCAACCTTCCTCCTTTTTCCCGCAGAGAGTCATGCACCGATGGAATTCCTTGCCGATGTGTGTTGTGAATTGCCCCCCTCGTGGATGTGTTCAAGAGACATCTGGATAATCACCGGTTAAAAGACAACCCGAATTCCCCAAGCCCGATCTAGTGCATTAGTGAAGTGAATATAAGCATACTACTGCCGCGAATTCAACAGGTCCTTTTGTGTACATTAATCTTGACGCAGATGGAAATTTTTACAGTGTGAATGCAGTGAACGATTTTTTCGCCGTTATTCGCAAATCCCACACCTTTTCACATTTATGTTCCAGCATTAGATTTATGCATTCTGCACACTAAATCATCATGTAGAATTTTCGCAATTCAACCGTTTTCATGCATACCTGTACCGTTTAAATTGAATTTTAAGGGCTTCAGTCAGTCAGTCAGTCAGGGTATTTGAGGGTAATAGGCTTACGCGTTTAACTCCCTATCTGTACATAAAAATCGATAAATTAGCAGAATTTGAAGAAATTACAGCATTAGGGTGAATGCAGACATTGATTCACATATGGCACTGGTCTCATAGCTAAAAAGTTGCATAGTCCGCTAGCTGCTGCAGCATATATCTGTCAAGCCGACACTTAAATGTCGCCACAGATTGAGACATGACAATCGACTCGGGCAGGTTATTCCACGGTTCCACGACACGGTTGGAGAAGAAATATTATCTCACACTCAATCTACCCTGGGGCACACGCAGCCTGAAGGGATGTCCCCAGAGGTTATTTGTGGTGGCGAGTTGGAAAAAGTCGCCGCACGGAAAAGACGCAGTACAAGCCACGGACGATATGGAAAGTTTGTATCAAGTCTCTGTGCAACTTTCTGTAATTCCGAGGATCGAGATTAAAGTTAGTTAGGCTGATCTTTTATGGCAGTGCACTTGTACCTCCTAATAATTTTGTTGCTCACCTCTGCACCCTTTCGAGCAGATTGCAATCCTGATGCGTCCACGGTCTCCAGGCCTGAATTTCATATTCGAGATGCGGCCTTACAAACGTGCCAAAGACCCTGGAGAAGCAGTCTTCATCGAAAACCTCGAATGCCCGCCTGATGGCATATAGCCTTAAAGTCGCGGCCTTGGCCGCCTGACAACATTGTGTAAAAGGCTTTAGACTATCTGCAACCCAGACTCGGAGATCTTTCTGTGGTTCTGCTTATCCGAGTGGCATTCCGTTTAGATGGTATTTCCGCGTACTACGGGTCTGATTTCCGAGACGCAGTATGGTACATTTGTTCAAGTTGATGGACAAGAGCTATCTGCGGGACCATTAGTCCAATCGGCAAAGATTTTCTTCGAAGTCTTCATTTACTCCAAATATACTGACTGACTACTGGCTGGCTACTTGTTCGGAGCGTGCGCTCATAAATATTTAGACCAAACAATGCCGCATTAATTTAAGCTAACCTAGGCAGCGAAATCCTTCTAGACCCCCGCATTCAACATTAAACATGGCATGCATGTCTGTCCTAAGTGCCTGGCGAACGAGGTTTTTGAATAAGCGTTCTTGTCTGAGCCACATCACTGGATCCAGATCCTGCATACCACACGACGTGTTCTGCGGAACATTTTTCAGAAGCCTGAGAAATGACGGCGTTTATGTAGAAATGCCTCTAATCCTAGCCCAAATTGGATGCTTTCAAATAAAGTCTCGCTGTCTTTGGGTGCCTTTAAAACATTCCCTTCGGTCCCGAGACTGTTAATCAGTTTTTAGGCAGTAAGTTAGATTGGCTCATAATGCATTTACCTTTTGTGATCCACCTACTTGAGGAGCGCATGTGACATGCGTCCCTGTTTCTTTAAACTACTGGTCCATGTTTTGTATAATTTCAGCGATATCTAGATCAGGCTGAGTGCCAAACATGACGACATGTTACTCGCCATTCGTTCGAATTTCTTCATTTAACCAGACAGAAGTCAGTGTTGTTTATTAGGGAAAATTGGTCGTAAAATTACGTAGTCTTTGCTATCAAGATAATCGCATTTACAGCTGTGAATTGTGCTAGCTTTGTAACAGGGGCACCCGGTGGCAAAGACTAGCAGTAAAATGCAGTTTCGCCTTTATACCACAACCTGATGCAACCGGATTCACTTATTCTAGGGCGAAGGGTATAGAAAGGATGTGAGTATTGGTTCTTGCCCTCTATTAAGTATCGGTGGCTAGGAATCAAAATATATCAAATTTTGTCGCACTTTGAAGAATCGGTACACCTAACAGTGTTCCTGTGATGTCAGTGCCAACGTAAGTTGTTTCTAAGTTATACACTTACAGTGGAGGAAGAATTCAGCGTATTGGAAAAAGGAGCTGCGTCTAAGACAGAAAAGCGGCCGGAGGCAGTTCGCGCTGGAAAGACTTCAAGTGAGAGCCTCTCCACGTATGCCTTGGAGTTGATCAGCCGGTTTATATAGCTGTGATTAGACGCACATCACAGATAGCCTTTAGGTATCAGGACTTGGCGGCTCCACTATGAGAGCATCGTTCGAAGTCCTAATATTGCAGGCAGACAAATTGCCGTTGATGCGAATATAGAAGAATGTTCCATCCGCTCGAGTAAAATAATGCAGATACGACACCCAGCTGGATGTTCCATGATGTTCCATCCTGAAAGTGTGCCTAACCATCTAACAACTGAGCATACCCCCTGGAGGACATTTCTGTTACTCCTACATTCATGTTCATTTGACTTCAGTTTTTGTTTCAACTGCCAGTCATCAGTGGTTGACTAGATTTCGCAAGTGCATACATCAGTACACGATCCACAATCTACGGGCAGCCAATTCAATTTTTCCACCTTGCCGTTGACTAATTTTTTTAGATAGAGGCACAGTGTGATAGGAAATAACACAATTTTAGTCCCTACAGTCCAGTTAGCGGATCACTGATCTGTTTAAGAAGGTGTGTTTGTTTCCACATATATAGCCAAACACCCTTTCTAATAGTTATTCCCTTTTAGGCCTTCCGAAAAAAATTGTATGTAGATTTACAGTAACTGCATGCCTTTTGGTGTCAAACATAGTAGAGGGCTCCTTACACAGTGCTAAGGTGACCTCAGAATCTTTGAACCCACTGTAGTACACAATGCTCTTAAAAATATATATTGGGAGTATTGTCCAGAAAATCTCGAGAAAGTCATTATACATAAAAATAGATCGTAACTGAAACAAATCAAGGTACATATTGTATTCAGTGTCATAAAAACAAGTAAACGTTTTCTGGATTTGATTAGGCGAGAGGAGGGCAAGGGTATGGCCATGTCTGCCATGGGAAACTTCTTACCCGTGGGAATTTAAGGAAAACTCGGACGTACTCATAACTTTAAGCCAGCCTCAACCCTAAATCCAGATAAAACCCTAAACTTGGCAACCCTACTTCCAAAAATAACCCAAATAAAGCCAATTCTAACCGCTGTCGAAACCCTAACCTTAAACCGAAAACCGGCAAACTGAATGTCATTTAGGCTATTGGGGTCAAAATCCACTTCCCGCATAATCCCTTTCGCGACCTACTAAGTAAGATAAGAAGGTGGCTTTTAACCGACCACACAAGGGGTTTACGCACCCTACCGTTACCACCTTAGACAATAGAGAGTTATAGAGAGAGACCTATGCTTAGTTTTGAGTTTACTATTGCATTCTGGCAGCTACCGGTAGATGTCAGCCAAGAATTCCGAGTCATCTATAAAGTGCCGACGAGACACTCCAAACTTTTTGCGTCAGAGGATACTTGCGACGGCAGAGACAGTGGCCATACGGTTAGCCAATCGAACCTTGGTCTCGCATACGGTGTTTGTATAAGCGCCAAGGCTCCCCTGTGCAAAGACAAACCCAGCATATGTGTTCACTAACGCCTCGTCGCATTACAGCGACGAAACAGCTAATTGCCAAACACCTTCCTCCTGCCCCTCCCTGAGTCCCAGACTGAACCAGACTCTGAGCCCTGATCTCTGAACGCTTCTCAACCCTCTCTCCCATATTCAACTATATTGGTTTTTTGAACTTTTGCTAATCTACCCTCCCTTTTATTACTGGACAGGTCTCATGATAAATAATCGAAAGCGTACGTTGGCCGGACTTGACTTCTTAAATATTTCACAATTTCAACCACAACTCTCTCCATTTCCCGTGACGGGTTCGTGTGTCAGTTTCGGTAGTACTGTCCCTTTACATGTTAGGTATCGTGCCAGAGATGGTGATAACTTGCATTCGTGAAGAAGAAGACATCATCAGAGACAAAAGCAGATAGGAGTGTCTCATGAATAAGGGACTGCCCTTGTCCCGGCGATCGTGTCTTCTTCTTCAAGACTGCTTCCTGGGACTCGTCTCTTCACTTCTATTGGCAATAACTCGCAGTGGTATGCCGATTCGCGGCAAGAGATATGCCGGAAGCCACGGTGAATGGAACTGAATACCTTACAAGCCTGAAAAGTCAGCCTGCAGCACCTGCCGCCTGCGCCTTGCACCCCGATGAGCCACAACTGAGATACACAAAACCTCCACTTACCTCCAACACCCATCATAACACGATGCACACCCTCCATCCCGGAAGGTCGTCTACTTATCTCTCTGTCTGCGTCCTCAAGCACCAGCGTAAAAATCCCAACTCTCACTTTTCACTTTGGGAAGATCTAGTTTTTTTTGGCGCGCCTAATGAACATAATTCTGCTGCGCCACTTTATTGTTTTGAGTAGGCGCGAATATCTCGAAATGGTATTGGTGTTGTGCTTTGCAGCGCCCATTCTGTTAGCTGATTTCCTCTTCTGCTCGTGTCTACCTTTTTAACGCAATGTCGGTGGTCGTTTCATCGAACAATGGGTTGGTGTAAGCAACTTTAAATTTACGAGTAAATCTCCTCTCCGCCGACGAGCTTTCTCCTTTCGTGGTACTCTTTTTATCTTTGTCTTTTCTTCATTATCCTCTCCGAAATACCGAAGATTCCAGTCTATCCAATGGAACTGTTCAACGTCTGAAAGCCGAATTTGGTCATTTACTGTATATCGAGGCATTCGTAAACTCCCATCTCTGCCCAGAAGTCTGTTCTCATACTGTGCTTGGTTTCAGGTTAGCCAGTTGATTAATCGTTCCTTTCGCGATTCACACTAAAAGACAAATTATCCAGACGCGTCGTGACGTAAATTTCGTACTGCAAACAGGCCGTCAAGTTTATAAATTAAAATGACCTGCCAGCTTAGGCATATTGAGCAGTGCAAAATGCATGAGACATGAAAAATGATGTTTTAACCCCCCCCCCCCCTTACATTTACTGCTTTCCGCAGTAGCAAAAAACTGGCGACCTTGAATAAAAGTTGTTCTTGTGGTCTGATCTGCTCAGTTAAATGACAACGATTTTGTTCTCTCAATTAAAAGTTCGACTGGAGAATGAGACGATGCACACCGTGTGCTTCACTGCAAGACGAGAGTAGGGACGGTGACAGGCGCATCAGTTAATTTATAGTAAGAGTTGGCTTGCGCAGCATCTACCGCACTCCTTCCTCATCCGCCAACTGTGCCCGGTGTCAAGAGAGAGTTTAAAAAGACCGGGTTGGAAGACGGCACAAGTGGCTGGCGCGGTCGAGGTCGCCCATAGGTGTGTCGCTACACTCGTCTCGGATCCCACGGAGTGGAGGTGCCTTAGACGCTACATTAAGAAGGAGCCATTGCAGCCTGAAACTCAGTCCACCCGTCTGCTGACTGCGAGGCCTGAATTATGCCGTCAGTTGGCAATCTTCCATGCCACGGCTTTTAGCGCACCCGGATAGCTTCAAGTGCGTCAGATTGTTTATAGTGAGAAAAATGCGCAGAGTCGTGGAACTTACACTCTATTCCCATTCCCAAGCGGCAGGCAGTGAACCGGTCAGATGCCTGGTGTTTTTTCCAGTTACTGCATGAATCATATACAGAGACTAAGCGTGATTGAGTGGTCTGTGCAGCTGGCAATTAGGCAAACTGTGCTCGGGAGAAAAATGGTGAAACAACGGTTACTGAATTTTGAGAAGTAGTTACAATTCGAAGACCTTCTATGAAGGATCATTTCAGGATAGCTTTCTCATTCACCAATACATAATTATAAGAGACGTTTGACCAAACGAGCTGGCGAGCATTTTAATTCGTTCTTAATAGAACAGACAGTTAGCCTAGGACGCTTGATGTAACTAATGCGAAACAATGACTTGGTGTATGCTGAGTTTCTTTAACGCAAAAGTTGAGGTGCTAGTTTAGTGAGGATAGCGGACATCCGAAAAGTAGCACGATCCCTCCCAGTACAGAAATTTTACGTCGAGCGGATACGCTCCCTGACCTGGAACTACTAAACGGCTGCCACGATATGAAAAACGATGACACAAGTCGTGAAAAGCGTTACAAAGACGCTATCGCCCCTTGTGGTACTCCGATCGTCTTCCCGACTATGTAGACGGACGGGGTAGCGTTTCAGGCCTGATTTCCGATTTTTTGGATTGAGGGTATCAAGGCAGTTCTCAGTGATTGTTTCATCCTTTAAGGACTTCTGAAGCCTCGGTTGTGAGCTCTCACAAAAACAGCATTCATGTTCCCTAGCCGGCATACGGGTGCTTCTGCCGAAACCTGTAGACATTAATGGGATGCAAGGCGTATGAGCATGGCAAGACTTCTATATTTGCTCACTTCCAGAAAAGCGAGGACCAAAAAACACCTTGATGTCAGCCAGTTATCACACACAGCATTATGAAGGACAGTGACCCGGCCGATCAGTGTGAACTGCTCTCGCAGTGCCTGGAAATGCCTCTTCCATCAGCTGAGATCAGAGAAATATGAGGGTAATGACTTATGTCCAGGGGGTAAGGATATTTCAATGGCAATATATTTCTGGTTTTCTCTTGCAACAAGGTCCAAAACCGTTGAGCTAGGGCACTCTATGTCGTCAACACTTGCCGCCCCATACCAACCGCATTCAACTACGCCAACATTCTAAAGTTGCTCTCTACACACGACATTTCGAAGCCCACCCAGGAGTTGGACATGACTGTAGGAAAACCACCCACAGCAGAAAAAATTTTGTGCGACTTCCCATGCACTTGGGATAATGAGGTGTAAAAAAGCGTCGAACACCGCCTTGAGAAATCTTTAAACTCTCTAACCTACAGACTCGGTGGAGTGTATTTACCCATGCCAATCAACCGGGAGAATGACGTCCTCCACACAATGTCAACTGAGGAGGCATTAAAGTCAAGTTCCGACTTCGAGCTATGCAACGGTTTGTAAGTTCACCTATCAAAATTCAACCGTTTGTCGATAGGCAGTATAACCGGTTATTTAACTTAAACAGCGAGTTTTTGAATGCGCGTGTGGAACTGCCTCCTGTGTGCTAAAGCCAGTCCACTCAAGAAATTGTAAAATCGCCATTTTTGAGAAGTTTGCGAATAGGAAAAATGTCGCAAGTATAAAGACAAATCTGTATTCTAGAGGTGAGAGAGATAGAGAGAGAGTAAAACACAAATGATTTTATGTTTGTTCTGAAACAGCAAAATCTAGACACAAGTTGTAACCATGGTGGGTCGTTTTGGTAAGGCCTTCGGCGGCAATCGATTGCGTTCCCTTGTGACGTGAGTAACGATTGTAATGTGCGTCAGGGTTTCGGAGATCTCATTTATCTTAAAGTTAGAGGAGGAAAAAAGACCAAGGTAAGCACGACGAAAGCCTTTCAAAGTAAGTCGTCTCTGGCCGAGAAAAGCCCGAATACATCGAAATGCTTTAACAGAACACAGTTTCATGATATTTGGCACTAAAAAGTGCTGAAAGGCAACATTATCTTTGAAGAATTTGTGCTGTCAGTCACTCCAATGCTGTGGCGAAGAGTTTCCAGGATTGCGTTTAGCCCTTCACCGAGAATTTGTCTGCTTCAGATCACGCCGTATTCGCCCCATGTCGTCCTCCGTGGCTACGGACAGGTTCTGCAGGCGTATTCAAATCTCGTGAGATACTCTTTCCCGCATTTGAAGAACGACTGCAGATGCCTGCAGAGACTGACTTAAGGCAAGGTTTTGACCTGTGGGTTTGTCCGCTCTAACCAACACCGTGGAGCCCCGGAAGACTCTGTGAAGAAATGCTTGTTTACCTGGGTAAAACGCAAACGCAATAATTAAGCCGTCTTCTGTGATTGACTCATTTTTGGAGTTTATTATTTGACGTATTAAGCGAAACTGCGAACTTGCCGTCGTCTCTTTTTTGATTAGACGGCAGCAGAGATATTCATTTTAACTTCCCCCATCTTTGCCATCACTCTTTATTTCAGTCGGTTCTCACAGGCAGGACCGATTAAGCGAAACCAAAATGCATAAATGTGAAAATTCTTATTCAATCAGCGTAAACGTGGAAATTTTCATTCACAGAGCATGTCTACCAAGTCGCGTTCGCTTACTGCATGCCCTGGCTATTACCTCGACCAACTTCGAACCTACATATTCTTTTTATGTTGCATTCATTAGGAGGTTAGAAAGTATCTGAGAGTTGTCCCGATACTACCTGCCGTTGAGCGCATGCAACCGTCCATCCGATAGACACCAGTCCCTTTTGACAGAGGTTTCGAACGGGCAGCGCCATCTGGCGGGCCGAACACAACCAACATATTATGACAGAGGGACCATTGACAGAAATGTGGGTTAATTTAGGCAGGGCCGTTTCGTGCTTATTCAACAATCGCAAGTCTGACCATCATAGTTGGACGTGCACACGACGCAAGTGCTCCACAGACGGCATCTGTCAACATTAGATCATCAGTGTTTTATCATCTGGCAGTTCGTGCAACCGAAAATCAGGAATTCAGCTGCACAGGAATGGATGCACACAGGCACAAATGGAAGAAATGGCTGTAAACCAGTCTCCTTTCGGTTGAAATATGTAAAACGCAACATTGTGTCAATGGGTTAGCGCCTCCGGATTCATCTGAAGATGAAGTTATACGATGATAACCAATCCTTATCAATGAAAGTAAAAAGGCATCCTATTGCCTGGAAGCAAAATAACTCCAGAGACCCTGATTGAAATAAAAAAATAACCAGTACCGTGAAGGGGGAGGGACGTTTGATGGTCGGATCACGAGACACGCCCATCTCGTTGCGCCTAGAAGCTCAATTTTAAGCCCTCACAAACAGTCACACATTGGTCATTACTTCCGTGGAGAACCGACAGGGACTATGAGGGCTGAGATGGCCATTACCGGTCCGGCAGTTTTCGTCAACTGCAATACCCAGATTTCCTGCAATGTGATCGGCGAACGACTGCCACCACAGTGAAAATTTCTGATCACGACCATCAGGACAACGGCCACGTGGGTCTGCTGCACACCAGACCTGGGCTTCACGTTTACTGAGCAAAAGATCGGTGTTCGAGTCGCAAATTGTGCGAACATAGCTCTGGCGGATGGCTGACAACAACTGCTAAGCCAGAAATGACAAGCTTAGTCTCAGTTGTCCTTTTCATACTTTTTCTACGTTCATTTCTGGCTCGACAACAGTCGTCAGCCAGACGTAGTTGGCACCGGTATCTGCGGCAATCGAATCGGAGTCTTTTAGTCATTGAATGGAGTGTCCAACATTCCACCGTAAAACCAAGGTTTCGTTATCATTTGGATTGCAATGTCGACTGAAATTTCGAGGAAGAACGGAACGGGAGTCATCTGTATTACAAGCTGATTGGCGAACGAACCTACTTCAATAAACTACTATGCTTTTTCTTTAATTTGTCAGATTAAATAAGCTCAGGAAGTTCCTCGCCTGTAAACTGTTGTTCAGACTTAAATAAAATTGAATTAAACAACATTTTGGCAATCAAATTACAGATATCCCGTTACTTCAATTCGTCCATACGCGAATCAGAAAAAGTGCTATCCGACTCTAGTGAAAACTGTTCTAGAAGCTTCCGAGGAATGGTCAAGCAAACCAGAAAGATTTAGTAAGGAATACGCATACCCTAAGGTGGAACTGTGAAACACTTGTTATTTCAGTGTTTATCCTTTTCGTTCCGATATTTAAAAAATACTAATGTGAGCTCCTGATCTGCGGGATTCATCTTCTGGAGCTGGAAAACGGACTTAGTCAAGTCATTTTTGGATTATTTAACGGTATGGCTTATGCGAGTTAAAGAACCAATGTGGTAGATGCAACGGTCGACATTATTATAGAACTACGTAATGGGTGCTATGCCATTCTGCGAAACACTTTTATTCCCAGACAACCTAAACTTGTTGCCAACGTTACGACAGGACCAGTACATACGGGCTCTTGAGCCCATTAACTGTCTATGCTATTTTTAGCAAAGAGCGCTCATTTAAATCCAGCGACACAATATGAATAACTGAAGGCGCAAAAAAACTGCTTCGAACTAAAGTCGTGAAATTAGTTTCCGGTAAGATGTGGTTTGGTAGCCCCCCCCCCGATGGACACAATACTGTTGGGGTTGGGGTTAGGGGTTGTGGTTAGGGCAACTATTTCCCAACCACTCAATGTACAACCAGGCATACCTAATAGCTTTTATTTTGCATAAAACTACTTGGCCTCGTCACCTGTGCGTTCCCGGCCCTCCCTGTAAAAACCCCCTAATACCACCAGTTCAATATTACAGGTGGCTGGGGTTTGTTTACTTCAGATATAAACACATTTGACCGAAAACCGGATTAAACGGTCAAGACTGTGCCCCAAGGCAGAACGAGACTAGATTGGTTGGCTAATCCTTCACGCCTATTGATCCTTCGACCGCGACCGATAGGAGAGAAGACTCATGGCTTGGTGACA
>CACRXP010000337.1:280211-292573 GCA_902702965.1 Spirometra erinaceieuropaei | reverse complement strand
CACGATGGGGATTCCCTGTAATATTTCTGGATTCGACAAATGATGAGACAGCCATAATCGATGCATTTTGTCTACTGTAACGACATCTTCTAACTGCTGCTATGGATTGGAGACGTTTTTGTGGCAGACACAGTCAGTTCGCTAATTAAATGCTTCATTTAATTCTCACTTACTTCCGAGGAAGTCCCCATATGCGAGATAGTGTTATCTGAGTCATCAAAACAGTTACACTTCCGGGAATCAAAATTTAGTACCTTCTACGCCAGACAAATTTATCGCTCGTTAGATTAATTCAGAAGCAAGGATGTGCCTTATAGCCTAGAGAGACAAATATCTGTTGGATTTTATTGTATATAATATAAGGGCTTTTCCTTGTTCAACTTTCATAAAACAGCTCGTAAGCGTGGCTGACAGGTTTGCCTGAGATGGTAGCAACAACAATATATGTGCTATCCCACGAAATGTTAACCGAAATTCTTAAATATGTTTTCGATTCGAAAAGGCTGTTTAAAGACGCTTGCCACATGAATTGCCTAATCCTTAGACATTTCAGTCACAACAGAATGCCAGCTCTTAAATGAGCCTTTTTCGGCGCCTGTAAAACTGCACTCAGTAAAAAGAAACTGCTTAAGTAATGTGACTTTTCCCAATTGATTTTCAATTCCTTTATGAATTCAACTATACTTTATAGGAGACGTGTACAAAGATATTCTATCTTGTATTCGTTTGGCAGTAGTTTCCGTCTTCTTTAAATTTTATACTCGAAAAAAGTTTGTCGTATAGTTTTAAAAACGTTTCTAATAACGAAATGTTTAAAACCATACAATTTCCATTCACTTACCACCGCAGCAGCACGGTTATTAATGCTACTTGTAAAGTACACAATCTGGTCCATATCCATTACATAATTTTATAAATATTTTACGAGGTTTTCCTAACAGAGTAGAGGAAAGAGTAATTTTCCTTTGGCGAAATGCATACAGCATGTAGTTTGGGAACCCTATAACGACAGTATGGACAAAAAAACCAAAAGTTACCGTCTTTTCAATAAAAACATTTTGAAGAAGACTCAAGTCGCTACCAAATAACTACGAGACAGAATAGTTTTGCAGCGGCAGAATATCGGCGAAATACGCATGTATGGACTTTTGGCTAGCACCTGTGCTGTTAGTTTGGTATCACCTTACCCTAAAGTTTTGCCTACGTTTTCTACAAAATATGATGGGATTTGTATGGACATACAAAATAAATGAAGGATGTCACACAGCTCTTTATTTAGCCAGGGCAATGACCCATCAAAAGTTGGGAAAAACTGGAGTATTCATAGATGTTTCGGCATATTTTTGAATAATTAATATGGACCCACCTGTGAAACACTCGGCGCCTCAGCGGGATTCGAATCCACACAGTATGGGGAAGGCTGTAGTACAGTCAACGCTATAACTACTTGAGCCACGACGCTCCGCCGGACGACGCGAGTTTAATCACATTTGGGTCAAGTTTACCCGCCCAACCTACTGCAGCGTCTGGAATCCACCAAATCTGACACAGTAAGTTGACTGCCCAAGCAGGATATCCTAAGTAATTCACCTAGAATCCACCAGATGACTACCAGGCTCGCGTAATTCATTGACATTTTGGCAGATTTCGAATAATTCATATTGACCCAACTGTGACCCAACCTTTTTATTTCTCTAAAAAATCTGATGAGTCCTCAGTGGAAGTTTCGCATTCCTTCGTAAGCGCAGTAATTTTGCGAACGAACTACTTGGACCTTTTGTAGTTTTGAGCCCCGACGAATGATATAATGGGACATCCGTCTTGTGGTGTTAAGGGAATCCAAACATCTTCGCGATTGTCGGTTCATTTTGTCGCAGGGTTTTCGCCATATCTCCTGATAGTTTCTTTTCCCTGTAAGACGCACCAGCACTTTATCAATGAATGAAAGCTCGGCTTTGAGAGTGTTCGATGAAAGTGGTTTATAGATGGATACATCTTCTAAGAATCACATCATCTTACTATTGTAGTCCACTCTGTTCAAAATTGCGGCTAAATTGCCCTTGTCCACCGGGAGAATGATTATATTTTTGTCAATTCGTAGACTCTTTAAGGCACTTTATTCTTCATTTGATAGTACTGAAAAATAACTCCGATCTTTCACATAGAATTCACCAGATGACTACCAGGTTCACGTAATTCATAGATGTTTTGGCAGATTTTGAATGATTCATATGGACCCAACTGTGAAAAACTCGGTTGGACGAGTAACTGGACCCAGATGTGATTAAACTCGCGTCTTCCGATGGGGTCACGTAGCTCAAATGATTAGAGCGTTGGCTGTACTAAAGCCTTCCCCTTAGTGTGTGGGTTCGAATTCCATAGAGGTGCCGCGTTTTTAACAGTTGGGTCGATATGAAACTGGAGAATATACCAGAATATACCCGGGAAAACAAGGGGACCCAAATATGGGCTCCAAACCTTGCGGCTGCATCCGACAACAGGATAAAATCACGGAAACACGTGCTTAGGCGTTTAACTACTACTCATGCCGGCTGTATGGGAAATAATTGACATTTGTATACCACTGAATGCCTGCTGGCAGCCCGAGCATTCGGACATCACTTTGAATATTTACTTTCACTATAAACCAGAGTTGAAAAGGTTCACCCCGAAGAATTTATACCACGTTCCTACATCACTTTCTGGGAAAATTAAGACGCCTAACTATTCGGACTTGAGTGAATAGGATAAAACGTTTGGCGAAGACTGGGAATCCACTGATGGGTCAAAAACCCTACGGTAGCACAAAAGTGTCCAAATCACGTGTCTGGGAGGTGATCATCTCATATGCCAGGATCAGCAAACGGTATCATGACTGTTGGCTTGCATCTCGCAACCCCCACGAAGTGGCTACCACTATTGCATTGTGAATACATCCTCCCAAGTCGTGAGCGTCTGCTATGCCATGATCAGCAAACGATGGCCATCGCGGCCTGGTGTGCGCTGGCAGGTCTCTGGTACCGAGTTCGTTGGCGGTTGATGCGTTTGCGCTCCCGCTGGATATGCAGGTTCTGGGCATGGCTGCCCAGTCCTTCTCATCGTCTTTCTGACCTGTTTTGGTGTAGCTGCGATTGATTAAAATCCTGGTCAAGTTTTTATTGTGGACCAGTGAATGATGTGGCACGCCAGGGTGCAGGTCCGGCCGCACCAGCCACCTGCGCGGCTCACCTTCCGTCCTCTTGACTATGGCTTGGCACCGGACTCAGGTGGGGAGGAGTATATGTGAGGTAGATGCTTCGCAAGTCCACTCCCACTATAAACGAATTCACGCTCAAGTAACCGTGCTTGCTTCACCTTGCTGTGAGGCGCTCAGTGGACATTGTCAGCACGGTGGTCAACCTGTTAGATGGCAACTGTGTTGGGAACATTGTAAGCCTATCATAGCTGACAGTCGCAACACAGACCGGTGCGGATCCAACTGTCGGTCACTTATGTCTCACTGGCGGCTTCTTAAAGACGAAAGGGGCTTTCAAAAAAGGCTGCCGGCGCAGACTACCCGGTCGTCAGTCAACAGATACTTACAGAGCTGGGTGCCGCCTGCTTCCTGTACTGAGGGGCGAACTTTGTGCCAGAGGGTGCGGATGCCTTTCTGGGCAGGGATTCTACACTGTTGAATTTTGAGGATGCGACCAACGAAGAGACAGACTTTGTGGATCCGTGGAGTTGGCCACCAGGTGATGGTGAGACGGACTGCAGGTCGTCGGTGGGGGAGTCACAGGAGCAGACCTCCTCTGGGGGTTCCTCCGACTGACATTCACCCACGGGAATGCCGGCGGCGGAGATGGCGGAGAGGAGCGTTGACTCAATCCATCGCACCAGTAGCTGCCGCATGTTGGCAACATGGTCCACCGGTTGGCCAGCAAAGAGGTCGTATTGGATTGAGGACGAGCGTTCGACAACTGACTTGCTTCGTGAATCTTAGAGACAGAAGACTGCATATCAGTGGTTGCCCTCTGGGTGGTAAAACTTGGATGAGGATTTATCCAAAAACTGGACAGGTTGGATCAGCTAGCAAGCTACGAAACGCCTGATCGATGGCAACCAAAACTCTCCCAAAAAGGAGAACAGTGAAAAATTGAATTCTGTATTTGAAAAATCCCTTTCCAGGACAGATGCAAGAAACCCGCAAAATGATCACTTTCCCATACAATTTCGTTGTCAAAAAGCAGTGCCAGCCAATTGGCGTTTTCGACGGGTCAAATCTAACTTTGTCGGGTTGTTAAGTATGACGCTAACAGGAGGTTAAGCATCAGGAAACAAACGTCTCCCATGATGCCTCCTGAATCCGCAGGCGTAGACAATTACCGAGGATTGTCGTAGCCGGAGGGGCTGGTGAAACCTGGCAAATATGATTGGTTATTGAGCGCCAACAATTTAGCGTAAAGGATTAGAAATGTAAATTAGATTGTCCCGAAATCTTAAAAGCGTGATCAAAAAGCAGGCAGATTAAAGCTTCCTAGACAGTTGGTTTGCACAGTCGAAAGAAACACTATTTTCCGACTGCTCAAAACGTCCTTCAGAGTTAAATTGCCTAGATCAGCAAGAGATAACCAGATCTATCAATATATTTAAAAAATTCGGGCAAATTTGAGAAATCGGATGGAGATATGCCGCAGGGATCTTACATCGGGCAGACGTTTGCAGTTGTCAAAGCCTCATCAGGTGACGGGATGAAGCATAGCATGTGCCTAAGTGAAAAAATTGAGCAATGCTAATCTTTCCACATTAGTAGAGGTAGGGAGTACGTTTGACCATCAGGTGACGGGATGAAGCATAGCATGTGCCTAAGTGAAAAAATTGAGCAATGCTAATCTTTCCACATTAGTAGAGGTAGGGAGAACGTTTGACCATCAGGTGACGGGATGAAGCATAGCATGTGCCTGAGTGAAAAAATTGAGCAATGCTAATCTTTCCACATTAGTAGAGGTAGGGAGTACGTTTGACCATCAGATCCCGTTTCAAGGTGTGTTTTTCAGCCCGCCTGTCTAAAATGAATGTTTATAATCTTCACAATCTGTGTTTTCGGACAATAGATTAAAGCATGTTGATGGTGGAGGATACAGTGCGTTCGGGTTTGTGAGGATAGTTAAATTATCGACAAGGATAAAGTATATGCGCGGGGTAGGAAAATGTCGGCCGTTGTTTAACAAATCCATCAGAGTTTTAACGTCCCTGCTTCACTAGTAGACGTATACATCCCATCTACCAATATGTCATGTATTCTTTTACTACCTGACTGCTTTCCGCGTCGAACGGTTTTGAAGACAAGCTTTCGTAGCGGGTGCAGAACAATGAATTAATGTAGAAAGTTCAGCAGCGCAGACTCCTTGAGGCGGTACAGGTCTGCGAGTATCATCTTGCCGACGAAGGGTCGACCGAAAACTTTACCAAACAATGCCTATTTTTAAAAATATTGTAGGCAGTTCTCTATAGTTTTGCCTTGCCGCGCGCGTGTACTTAACACTTAAAAAATCCCCTCTGTGTACATATTGGCAGCAGTGCCAGACTGATGCGACGGTATTGTTGGACAGGAAATCTCCACTGTGGGTATGTGAACTCCAAGGAGATGAGATGTGTCCGGAGATGGATCTGGGTTACAAAATCCGCACTGAATCTAATCTTCAACGCATTGTAGCATGGTTGGGTCACAGACGCTACAGAGGCAGCGAGTCACTACGGTGTAGCCGTTTTGAGTCGCGTAGTTCGTGCGCCTGGAGTGTCGTAAGCTGTGAAATTTGGGATAGGGTTAGTGTCGTCTGGAGGTTGGCTCCCACCTGTGCCCAAAACGAGTGACCACAGTGCGCGCTGGACATTCCTTGCTCTGCCTTTGCCCCATTTATTCAGTTGGCTTCGAAGGCTGTTGCTCCCTCCTTTATGGCAAATCTCAAGCAAGAATCATGCAGAAATTCGGATTGACTTCAGGCTTCTTGAGTCGGACTTTCAAAGTGTCAGTCCAACATTGAACGTCATTGAACATTCGTTCACACAAGTGTTGGTCAAACATCTCCAGATAATCGTCGCTTTATGGGTGTTGACTAAACAGGACTAGAACACACGATCCCTCAACTACTCCTCCAATATCTTCCGAATTCCTATTTTGCTTTGGTAGTTTTTCGCAGCCTCTGTGCCAGAGAGAGTCGTTACCATAACTACCGCCGTGCGTGAATCCAAACAGAAGCTGAGTAGGTCATCGCACCGACTCTAGACCAGGGATCTGAGCCTTTCCAAAACTTTGGTGAGCTCTAAACTTGCCCAACCAATGAAGTGCCATCTATCCCAGTAAGAAAGGACTGAACGACACTCACACTTGCCTGGCGGTCCATCGTTAGAGATGATAGCAAATGGCCACAAGATCAGTATACCAGTAAATTGAAGCCCGGGTTTCAATTAACTCTCAGCTTATCTCGTCCTGGAATTGAGCTATTCTTTCGGCGGCTGTGGACTCGAACTCGCAACTCGTTTCGAAGGTGTAGGGAGTTAGTCAGTGGATAGAAGCGAGAAAACGAGTCTTAGGAAGCAGTGGTGAAGGAGAGGCGGTCGCTGGGACAAGAGCTTTTTTGCCTGACGTTTCGCAGTCTATTATCCGAGACTATAGCAAGTACGGATCAGTCAGTCGCACAACTAGCTTGTGTTCGCGTACGCGAGATCTGAGCTGGCGTACAGACCAGTTCAAGATATTTCGTAGAATGAGTCGACAATGCATTTGTTGTCTTTGGGAAGAACAGGCATCTCACAATGTAAGGAGAGAAGGAGATACAGCCGCCTTTCCTTGATGTGCTTCTTAAACAGTTTACAGGGCAATAACTAATACAAAAGTTTTCAGCCAGCCAGAACCTACGTGTCCATTCGCAGAGGACTCAACCACGAAACGCACCAACAGTATGGCGTGCTCTGCCATACATAACAGACGCTTCAAAGGTGACGGATCACACTGTCGAAGGACTTGGTGCTGAAATTGTACACCGAAACTTCGAATTAAGTCTGGTATAGTGCATCGCACCTCCTGCGTAAACTGGCGCAGTGATTATGAAGGCCAAGCCTAACACGAGTTCGTATTTCACATAGGAGAACAAATGCTGGCTGTGCGACTGGAGGACGACTTACCCCGATTGGCTGCCTATACCTTAAAAATGGGTCACAAGTTGGATTTCATGACCGCCGAGGCAATGGGCGCTGGTCGAGGCTTGTGGAAAACTCTGTCGAAGGACATGCTGATCTTACGCTCGCATACAGCAACCTGCGCAGTTCTCTCAGGATCCGTGACACTGCCGGTTGATTGACTCACTTGAATTTCACAACATACTCTGCGAGATCGTCTTCCGCAATCGTTAAAGGCTCACACATATTAGGACCTCTGACTAAAACTTTGATGCCTAACTTCGTCCTTATGCCTGTTCATTGCCTGAAATGGTGATTATTTACCATTTCCCTTTTTGTTGCTATAGAGATCCCTTCCTAGGAGTATAAAAAGCAAATGACCTGTTCCCGCTAAAAAATACCTCAACCAAGACAAAACTGAAAGTCCCTATTTTGAGACGGTTTCATCGAAAGTAACTGCAATGGCAATTTCTAACATATTTGCCGTTACCAGTCAGCTATAGCCCAACCTCCCCCCGTTGCACATTCAACATCCGAACCCAGAGGCAGTCAACTATTGAGAAACGTCCTCAACAGTCTTGCGACATGTCGGCTGAGAAGTGGGGAGTAGATAATTACATGATGTATCCCGATTTCAGGACAGAAATGTGTATTTTTGCTTTGCTGTAGAGCTGAGGTCTCATAACCCACGCAGGAAATTAGAACTGACAGGTTAACAATGCACTGGAATATTACGCGAAAAACTGGCATTCTCCATTAGCAAGCTACAGAAAATTCGAGTACTTGACCTTACACAAAATTTCCAAATAAAAATTTTAAAAATTTGGAGTGTTCACACTTTAAAATGCCACAATCCAGGTAAAAACACCCGATAAACTTTTTAAAGACACGCATTACCAGTCTCCTGCAAACAAATACAAATTTGACAAATATGCAAGAAGCCATATACTACTTAAATTATCATGTTTTAAATCGAGCTCGTCAGAAGGAACCAGGAAGATAACGGTCGAAATCCAGATGCATTAATAACCTGAAGGTTGCATTTATACCTATCGATGTTGTGAATTTTTTTTCGTATTTAAGCGCACATAATTGTTTTCGCGGGTTTCTTTGTATAATCTTAGGCTGACACCATAATTCTTCCAGCTACAGCGACTTTAGTACCCACTGTCCAAATATTGCGACCTCAATGCAAAAAACTGAACACCTCCTGTGACTACCAAGTTAGGAATTGACAGGAATTCTTGAAATCCCGGAGCTGCGTCTAGACTGATAGGTTAACTTGCAGAAAATAGAACACAGAGATGGAGGAGGAGCGATAAAAACCTACCGTAATTTGCTGACTTCTTGCCAGTCTGGAGTGCTCGAAATAGTTCCTCGATGGCCCCCTGCGAACGTACAAACTGATCTTCCAGTGCCAACCTGTAGGCTTCCACTGAAATCGCCAAATCGTCAGCACGGACTTTTTGATCCTCCGCCTAAATCACAAGGAGAGCAGATTTTTAATTTGGAAATTACCTACTATGGGCTAGGAAAACACTTCACTGTTGCAAGGCGCCCTGTGTCGATTTTCGAGAAACTAAGTTGCAAATGCGAATGCATCTAAAGAACGTGCATATGTTTGCGAGGGTTTATGGAACGATCTGGGAAGAAAACAACCTTTTTCGAATGACCGTTAGGGGCGATTGTTTTAGTGAACGGTAGTCCTTCAAACTTGGGAAAATAGGACTTAGATTGATCAGCTACCAGTCAGAAAAGATCGGCGCTCAGATGAGGAGACAGGCATTTGCCCTAACGATCCGGCAGGTGGACGGATCGGCCTGACTGGCACGGATTTCGCAGCTCCAAAATCCCGGGGTTGAATAAATTTCCCTAAACGTAAGTTTTTCTTTTTTTCAGGCAAAAACTGCCTGCCAATATCGAGTGCGGGTGGTCTTACAGGGTGATTTCGTGATCTCACGTAAAGTGCTCGTATGATGATGGTCGTTCGACTGTTGCAAGCGGCAACAGCCACTGCTTGCCCACGGAATGGACATAGCAACGGTGACTTACTCATATGACAGTTCGACCGTCGATTCCGACGATGTCCACCGTGTACTATACAGCAAGGTGCGGTAGGTACGGTGACTTACGCGCAAATTTGCTTACAATGACAGCAGACTTGCGCAGCTTCTACCTCAGTCTCTCTTCCCCATTCCCTTACCTGGACCCAGTGTTAAGACACAGTCAAAAAGACCGAAGGCGGGGGAGGGCGCAAGTGGCTGGCACGGCCGGACGCGCACCTAGGCGTGCCACTACACCCCTGATCTACAGCATACACTTGACCAACAATAACACCCCAGCAGGGGTCGTATAGCAGATATATGGCAAGCAAGAACCGAGTTGGTATCCTGACCATTCTAACATCGGACCTCACGGTCTGCTCGATTTTGAAATATTCAGTTAGTTTATCTACATTAAATTTAAAGTACCCAGTCGTCTAACGGTGAATAAAGAATGGTGGAATTCAAAGCATTTCCGACTGGGTGGTTAAAATGCCCGAATTTGGTATGATGTTACCAATCGCCGACTTCCGATTCACAGAGATGAGTCATCATGCTTCAATTTACGCAGACAAAGCGGTGAAACATGGATATCACTTTTTATACCAGAAGAGTTTATGCCACTTTCAGGCCTGCAGTTCGCCTTAAGACCAAATATACTGCAAATCAAGAAAATCGAGACGTTTACGGGGAGTGTATTTAACATTTGGCCTCCGTCCTGCCCCGCCCATAAAATTTACCCCACACAAGGACGTCTATCGACCGTGACACACAATAAAACGACTTCATGACTCTTTGCAATTCCACCGACAGACACTCCCACTTACGGTCCTCTACTTTTGCTGCATTGCACAGTTAGTCGACGTCGACGAAACCTCCCTACACCGGAAGGCGGTGCACAGTTGTTATGCCAACTTATCTAGCAGACGACGGAAGTGGCAAAGAGACCGGTCCTCATTGGCTGAACGGGATAATTGCGCCTTCGTTCATCTAGCCCTCGGTGCTTTTCTCGCCTTACGAGCTATAGCCATTGTATATTCCCGATCGCAAACAACCGGAGAAGGAGCCCGTGTCTCAGTGGTTAGAGGCGTTAGACTTCTAACTAACAGGTCGCGAGATCGAGCCCGTGTGTTCCACAATTAACGGTTGAATATGACTGGCTGACGACGGCTAATAAGCCAGCAGTGTCCATTCCGGTCTCTGTTGTCTTTGTTGATAGTGCTACTCGCCTCTAGCCTTGCTACAGTGACCCGAAAGTCTTTCCTACCCGCGTCTACAAGCCGTGCTATCGTACTTTGTCAACAAAACTGGCAAATATGAATTAAGCCAAAACATCAACAGTTACGGACTCCAGGTTATCTGCGATTGTGTGCAATCGCACTTTTCTGATGTTGGAATGACGTGAACAATCAGCAAGTAACTTCCCTTCACCAAAGCAGATCAGCTAAACTCTAAACCGACAGGTTTGAGCTCTGCCTACAACCGGAGAGAACTCCAGCCTTCGCTGACGTCATGCGGCTCTTAAAGCTGCATACAATAAAATCCCAGACATTGATTTATAGTTAGCAGTTTCTTGTGTCTGTGGCGTCCGCGCAAGTAGCACTAAAAAAGGCAGGTGATGCGCACAAGAAAAAACGCTGGCCGTGAGACGGTATCGACGGTCGGATTTACTGGCTCGGGCGACCGATCCTGTGTGAAACAGTCGATCCTCCCTTCGCTGTGGCTCAAAGGGCGAACGGTTTTCCAGAATAAAACAGGCTTGCCTTTCGGGTGAGAAAGATAGCCTTGTTTGGGTGTTTAGTCCACTGAATAACTAGATAGATAGCCGAATAGGTAGGGCTATCAAGGTCAGTGTTTTTGTTGATTTCTGACGGTCCATGAAGAATGTAAATTGGCAGAGGGTGAATAGAAGCGAACGTCATTATGATGGTAGAATAAGGACATTGTTAAGTGCTGGTTGAGTATATTTTGGGAAGCAAATCTGGGAAATAATCCGTCGCTGGATTTCAAAAAAATCCTAACTGGGCTTGCTGACAGAACATCGGTCAAAAGCACCCGATCCGCCCACGTATAAAACTGGGCAAAACGCACTTTAACCTTTCCCAAGAATGGTTGCTTTTTGCTTGAGGCAGCCATGCATACCTCGGTCTAGAATAAGGAAAGAGAGTTTGTGGACGTGGGAACCACGTGATTCGTTGTCAGTCCCTCTCTTTTGCCATGAATGTGAAAAGAACAACATTTGCAGAACTCAGAAGATGAAGATGCGATCACTGGGACAAGAAGTTTATTTGCCTGACGTTTCGGATTCTCACTCGAACCCATCATCAGAGACATTCGCAGATAGAGTTGAAGGTGGCACCAGGAGTGCAGTATTTATAGCACGTGGCTGCCGTGGGACCGTATGCGCACTGCAATTAACAGTTCTCACAATCGCCGCTGGGGTCGTAATTGATGCGGCGGTGGCTTGGCGGTCCGAGTCCGAGTTGTTAATTGCCGCGATTTCGTCATCCGTGCTCGATGCTGGTGTGACGATTGCTCGGCAAACTGGCTCACTGTCACCGACAAATACGACGCAAATACTGAACTTCAATAGCAACCACCCGATCAGTCACAAACGCAGTTGCGTAAGGGCGCTATACCGGCGTGTTGAGACGCACTGCAGTGAAATGGAAGACAAGGTTGCTGAATTACAATATCTTCGACGGGTAATGAGAGCCAATGGCTACCCGCGCAACTTTGTCAAACAGTGCATACGAAAAGGACACCAGAGACCAAATCCAACTAGCCCCAAATTTGGCGGGCTCTTCCGTACGTGAAGAACGTCTCGGAAGCCGTCAGTCGTCTTCTCACTCCACTTGGAGTTGGGATTGCACACAGGCCGGAAGCAACCATTAGACGCCAAGTAATGAGGCCAAAAGACCCGCTGCCACGGCAGGAAACGTCTGGAGTCGTTTACCGGATCTGGTGTAGTTGCGGACAAAGCAATTATGTCGGAGAAACTGGGAGATTACTCCGTATGCCACTTGCCGAGCACGCAGCAGCAGTGAGGCGGGGAGACGCTAACTCTCAGGTGGCGGCACACTCGACGGGACCCGGCCATAATTTCAAATTTCAAGAGGCCGAAATCCTCGCAAGGGGTGACAACCGCGTGAGCCGCGAGCT
>CACRXP010000337.1:238387-278443 GCA_902702965.1 Spirometra erinaceieuropaei | reverse complement strand
CATGACTGAATGCTCCCCGCACGTTGCACTTAAAATAAAATTGAAAAAAACATATTAACGAAAAAATTACCCGAGCCATAAAGAGGTGCAGGCGCTGGAGAAGAAGTCGAAGAAGTGAAGCATACGCGCAAGGCGATTGTTGACCTTCGCCTGGATGAACTGGACAAACAATAACGGTGGGCAAATCTGGAGAATCATTCACTTCCAGGTCGGCATCTTTGGCATGACTCAGGGCTGAGGTTGTGTCAGGCTCGTTGCTATCGCTGCGCTTAAGAATCTTCGGCCTCTCTTCTAGAAGCAAAAACGGTTAAGGTGTAAGTCAGGGCAGGAATACTTTTAAAAGAAAAGAGCGCCCAGACACAAACTGCCAGCTAGTTCAGTAGCTATAACTTACAATTTTTGTGTCCGTACTTAGCCCCATCCGTCTGCCGGCACACATTTCGTCTTTCCGGCAATGATCTGTGCTTCCGGTCTGCGATTTTCGATGTCAAAAAGCGCAATTTAGCAGATCAAAAACAACTAGTAAAAGATGTAAGTTTGACACTGACATTTCAGAAGGTCCGTCGCCGTCGACTGTAACCCCCTCCGAATGTTGATGGAAACACCCCTCTGGCAGTGTTCGGTGTTAAGGTGTCCACAGTTAATCTTCCGTCAAGCCTTTATTTTCGCAGAGAACGGAAACATGCCAGAGTTCAGGAAGAGGGGATGCAATCGCGCAATTGAAGGGTTTATTTGTCTGACGTGTAGGATTCTCACGCGAGTGCACTATCACCAGAGAACTCGCCGTCTACGGCTATTACATGTTCGAGTGAGAATCTAAAACGTCAGGCAAATAACACTTTTGTTCTAGCAGTTTAATCTCCTTTTCAACATCCTCGGGATATTTTGGGTAGGACGACGTTGCCGCAGGTGGCAAGTTGTGGTGAGCAGCGAAGCTGGGAGGGCAGCGGGCGTCAAGCTAGATTCTTTTAACTGCCGCATTAAATTTCTCATTCACCTATGAGTCATCGACGCTGCGAGCGTGGGTGTGTCGAGGTGATTTGTTCGTTCGTTGGTTGCCTCCTGAAGGCTGAGGTCACGTGGCCTCTGCAGTGAGGATATTGCCGGTTGCGTGGATGCATTTAAAAAGGACAATATAAACTGCCTACATACAGTAGGTGTGCTAACTCATGAAATATTAACCAAAATACTGAAATTCGCTTTCGTTTCGAAAAGATTACTTATGTAGGGTTGTAAGATTAATTACAGCGCAGCATAATTCTTTAATAATTCAGTCAACTCAAGCTGCCGGCTTTCAAACGAACGTCTTTCCGAACGCACAAAAAGACCACACCCCGAAAAAAATGACCGCTTACATAAAATGAATTTTTCTCATTGATTTGCGATGCCCTTAGAGATTCAATTATATATCATGGAAAAAATGCGTAAAGATAGTCATTGCTGTCATCATTTGGTAGAAAATTACGTCTCCTTCCAATTTTATACTCGAAGAAAGGGTTATAATTCGGCTTTCAAAAACCTTTTCAGTTCCTGAATAATTTTGAATCCGACCTGCCATCAAATTTGCATTCAGGGTTTCCAAACTACAAACCATATATTTTCCGCATATGGAAAACCATACATTTCTCCACGGTATTAAGAGGAGATCATATAGGGTTCATAAAATTTAGCAAGGAATTTGAGCCATATTGTACACTTTACAAGCCACATTAGCAAATGCGGAGACACGATGTTTTATGAACGGGCATTTCACGGTATTAAAAAATCTCACAATTAGATAGTTTTTTTTAAAACTGTATTATACCTTTTCTTCGAGTGTAAAATTAGAAGGCGTAATTTTCCATCAAATGAGTAAAAGGACGAATAGTTTTATACACGTTTTCTGTGAGATATATTTGAATTTCTAAGGCCATCGAAAATCAATGAGAAAAATGTCTGCAACGTGTGTAGTCATTTTTTGCAGAATGTCGTCTTTGTGTGCGCTCGGAAATAAGTTCGTTCGAAAGCAGGTATCACGAGTTAACTGAAGTAGTACAGAGCCTTGCTGCAAGATGATTAATTTTACAACCCTACTTGAGTAATCTTTTCGAGACGAAGATGCATTTCAGAATTTCCGTGAACATTTCATGATTAAGCGCACCTACGTAAACTCCTTCCGCAAAACAAACAGTTCGGAGCAATTCTTTGTCGGAAGCCGTGCAATCACAGGTTCAGGTAGTTATGAGTGCTCTAAGTTTGCGGTGTGGCGGTGTATGCAAGATCCGAATGTGTGTGTGTGTGTGTTTACAAGCAGGCCTCCTGAGCACCTCAACGTCAGGGGCGTATTTAATGCATTTTCCTTCAAGATCGATATAGCGAGACGTTCCGATAAGCAGACTATGCGCTTGCCTGGACGCGCGAAAGACCAGATCGCGTCAAATCAAAACTAGCAGAGCCCTGGTTGCCAATTTTGATACACATGTTGGCTACCGAATCATGGGGCTTAATTTCGTCTGAACCGCCATCACAGTCGCCATTTGGTTACTTTTTCTTTGACCAAATTTGAGAAATTGAAAGACGCGCTTTGGTCCTGCAGCCATAGTAGAGTGATATCATATGGTTAGCTTTCTAAAAAAAGTATGTACATGTGAATAAGCTGACTTTACAATTATCACGTATTTGCGTCTTCCTTACGACTTTAATCCAACGACTGACTGTGCCACGGGAAAGGAGTGCTTATAGCCCAGCCTTGGTTACTTCAAGTATTAGTTCACACGCGCTTCCCTCCGCGTGCTTCCAGCCCTGTTTGCGCTCTCTTTAATATCCTAATCTAGCGAGTGGCCAAGAAGACTTGCTGACGGAATTGTTCCGACGGTATGAAACTCTGTCGGTTCGACCTCAGTGACCATGCACTGCGAATTACCACGCGGTTCTCTCCCTGGCCTTCCAGTTGTGATTGCGCCCTCCCTATCCAGCAAGTGGCTGCGTTCTAGGGGGAGTGTGTACACGCCACCTTAACTCGCTTCCCTGCGCCTGCTTTGAGCTCTGCTTGCGCTCCCTTTCCCTTCCTAATCTAGCAAGTGGCTACGTTAGGTATATTAACTAAAATTTGTTTTATTAAGCTCACCGTATGTTATAAATCAAGCGGGGCCGCAGAAAAAACTTCCCCACATTTGTTATCGACAAGCAGAACTCCTGCACAAGAAATGCCGACGCCCGTGACCAACAGCGTCTGCACCAATGGGAGCAAGGTAGCGTACTTCGGTACCTTTGTCCCAGCCACTTTACGCAATAAGCTCTCCTAGTGGCCTCTACAGTCCACAGTAGTTTCGCGAATTCTCCAATCAGAACGCGTAAATAAAGCCTGTAATATCGGCGAAGATTGATTTGCGGTCACCAGTTAGTTCTGGAGCATTCCATTATCTTTGCACACTGCGGAGTTTTGGTCGCTTTTATCATAGACTCCATGGAAGGTCAAATCGCGCAGGATATATGGACGGCAAGTAAACATTCCACCATTAATGACTGCTATTCGTTATGTTGTCACCTGCGCCGGCCTTCGAGCGCAAACTGCAGCATCCTAAGATCTCCATAGATTGGCGAACACCATTGCATAGTGGAGGGAGCATCAACAGAGACAAGGGAGATGGGACGTTGTCGTCCTGAATGTCCTCCGATTCCAACCCCTTATCCCCAATAAGTGAGCGTTTTTAAGTTCAGCATTCAGCCACTCTATGTGACCACACATTGCCTATTTCAGTCAACATAGGGTTACCACCATTGCTCAAGTGGATATTGTTCTGTTCAACGAGCCACTGGATCTGGCTTAAGACCTAGGATGCGCCATCACACTTAGGCAAAGCATCACTGGCGGATAACGGCTGATAAGCCGGAAATAGCAATTCCGCTTTCCTGAATATTTGTGGACAACAATTCTCGAAAAGGTGAGTTTCCATGCGCCTGAAGTCGGGGAAAAAAAGGCAGAAGTTATTCTTTTTGTCCGAGTGTAAATCAGAGCGTCTGAAGTCAAATATACCATTTACTTACCAGTAAAGACAACGTTTGGTAGGGGAGATCGGCATGCAGGGTTTCATGCGGTTGAAACATATCCCCTCTACCAGAAATCTCCTCAATAGTGTGCTTTGGACAGGCACATATTCCCTTCGTGAAGGAGACACGACTGCTGGGACAAGTACTTTATTAGCCTGACGTTTCGCATTCCTCCTCGAACCCATCATCAGAGACAAAAGCAGATACAGGTGGTTCATGCACAAGGGGTTGTAGTATTTTTAGGATGCAGTCACCATGCTACCGCATACCTATGATTATTCACGGTTCCCTCCTTCATCAGGGATCGTTGCACGTGGTTTGATGACTGTTTGATTGCCGACATTTGCGTCGTTAATTGTTGCAATTTCATCATGTGCGTTGGATGTTGTTGTGATTATTGCTCGACCATCTGACCCACAGATCCTGGCGTTGGGAACTGTGCTCGTCTGTGCGCTCCCCGCGTGGCTAATTACGTCGCCTAGGCGAAGTCCCAGCACCGAATATGGAATGGGAAGTCCGTTGCACTTATTAATGGACTGGCGGCCACTGAACCATGACTCAAGCAGCTCGCGCATACCGCAGTTGTCATATTTGGCGAGTATTTGGACCTCGTCGAATTCGAATGTGCGGCCGGATCTCGTCAAATGAGTCGGAATTTGGGAGATGGCATCTTTTCTCCCGACAACTGCCGCGTGTTCGGCTATTCGCGTTCGAAGTAGTCTTCCGGTTTCTCTTACATATTTGCCTTGTTCGCAACTGCACCAGACGCTTCTTGTCGTGGCAGTGGGTTTTTCGGTTTCCTTAACTGACGCCTGATGGTTGCCTCCGGCCTGTGTGCAACTCCAACCCCAAGTGGTGCGAGAAGGCGTCCGACAGCTTCCGAAACGTTCTTGATGTATGGAAGCGCTCATCAAAATTGGGGGTATGTACAGTTAAGCTCTCCATCCCCTTTGCGTATACTCCGGTTGACGAAGTTGGGCGGGTAGCCATTGGCTTCGAACATCCGTTGAAGGCATTGTAGCTCGGCAATCTTGCCTTCCGGCCCAATGCAGTGCGTTTCATCGCGTCGACAGAGCGTCCTTACACAATTGAGTTTGTGGCTGATTGGGTGGTTGCTGTTGAAGTTCAGTTCTTGCTTCGTATTTTTCGCTCTCCTGGACAATCTTTGCGGCATACGAGGACATCCAGGAAGGCCAGCTGACTGTTCATTTCCCCCTATCGTACATTGTATGTATGTATTTATATATATGCAATAGCATGTCGACTGCATCCTATAGATACTACAGCCACTTCTGTATGAACTACCCATATCTGCTATAGTTTCTGATGATGGGTTCGAGCAGGAATCCGAAACGTCAGGCCAATAAAGCCCTTGTTCCGGCGATCGTGCCTTCTTCTTCACGACGGCTTCCAGGAAGTTGTCTCCTCACTGCTAACCGCAATTTGATTCTCCCGGCGATGTCACCGTGACCAACCATACTTTAACTGGCAAAAACTCTGTGCGTTGGAGTGAAAGCAAACTCCTTAAATCTGTACATTTGTCCACTTTTAGTAAATCGAAAAAACCAGTCTGTCCTGCGATCAGGACGTCAGTGCAAGCATATGCATGAGTCTCAATTCGACGAAATATTTATAAGTAATCGACTGGGCGGCGCACGCTTTCTATTATTCATATACAGACGATTATCATAACGTACGGCAAGATAAGACATGCGGATGAAAATGGCTGGGTGTGGTGAGGATTGAGCGGAGGGCGACGGCATTCGTTCATTGGCAGAGCGGTTAAAAACGAGGAGCAAGGACGGCGAGAGCAACGCATAAAAGTCCGGGGAGTAAGCGACGCCGCAGGGAATTGTATGTACAGTCAGTAAACAATCCCGTGAAAGCTTCCCTAAAATTCTGAATTGCGTTTTCGATTAGGAAGGACTACTTAAGTGGGATTGCATGACTGAGCATCCTGCAGCATAATTCAGTCGCTAAAAATGCCGATTTTTGAATGCACTTCATTGCGGCCGCCTGCAAAAACGGAACTCAGTAAAAAGTGACTACTTAGGCGGCATGACTTTTTCCACTGACTTCAGATGTCCATATAGATTCGAATATATTTAATAGGTAGTGGGGTCAAAAATACCCTAAACTGTTCTCACTCGATAAGAAACGATGTCTACATCAAAGTTTTTATTCGAAGGTCTATCTTTCGGTTTTTGAGAGATATGTAATTATAAGACCATTTGAGATCGCAAAGTGTCCACTTAAATAGGACCATATACGTTCGTTTATTTATGTTTGTTCATATCTACTGCAACGTTTTATGGGTCCTGTATGGTATCTTTATAATGATATAAAAGAATTTGTGATTTTCCTTACAGCAAGTATTTTGGAAACCAGTATGTGGGAATCGAAGAAGTTTTAAAACTCTCAACATACTCTATGCTTGAGCATAAAAATCGAAGAATACGTAATTTGCCACCAAATGGATACAAGGAAAAACCTCTTTGTGCATGCCTCCTATAAAATATATTGAAATTTGTAAGGGTGTCGCAAATAAATTGAGAACATTTAATAATGTCTAAGTAGTCATTTATTTTTGAGTGTGGTTTTTTCAGGAGATCGAAAAGATGAGCATTAAAAAATCGGCATCCCGACGTTATTG
The DNA here is from genome assembly GCA_902702965.1 of Spirometra erinaceieuropaei. Taxonomy (NCBI): domain Eukaryota; kingdom Metazoa; phylum Platyhelminthes; class Cestoda; order Diphyllobothriidea; family Diphyllobothriidae; genus Spirometra; species Spirometra erinaceieuropaei. The sequence continues at coordinate 271,761 of CACRXP010000337.1, read as the reverse complement.
ACCTTGGCATTAAGCTGCACGCAAATCAATCTTGCAACTCAACTTAGGTAATCCATTCTAACCGAAATCGTGCCTCAGAATTTCGCTTATGCAAAGGGTCACTAATCACATACAGCTGCCCTATCACAGCACATGACGGTATCAGGGAGGACGGTGTCAGTATCCTTGAGGCGCCATGGCCAAAATTGAGCCGACCGACGCGCTAACTCGAATAAAACAAGGTACCACGGAAACTGACTAGTCAGCCTCCTCTCTCCTGACAGTGCGAATGTAATTTCTCCCGAACGAAAACTAGCCCCTCCCCTCCTGCATTTGAATACTCCAAGCCGCTCAACAGCACCCACGGTTCCGCACATCATTGCAGTGAGCTACTTGTGGGTAGGCCACAAATTGCGTCTTTCGTTGAAAAAACCATACTAATCAGAGTTGCCTCCAAAGTAGTATGCGGACTGTAGGTCGATTGTAAACAGTCATCTAAAGTACAATCCCTCCTCTACTGGGTACTGACTCAAGGTCTCAATTGTCTGATCCGGTGCAATTGGCAAAACACTTGAAGTGCAAAGTACGGTCATCGCGTCAATAAGGAAGAGTCGCACTGAAGCACACACACGCAAAAACGATCATCAGACGGTTACAGTGTACTGAGTCAGCGGATCGACTTGGCAAGGAGAGTCACAAGTCCACGGACCGAAGGCGACAGAGCTGGTTGCGATGTTTGCTTTTAGACGCGAACAAAGTCTGAGGAGTAAGCGACGTCGCACGCGATTATATGTACAGTCAGTGAACAATCTCGAAAAATCTTCACTGAAATTCTGAATTACGTTTTCGATTAGGAAGGACTGCATGACTGATCCTCGTGCAGCATAATTTAGTCGTGCAAAATGCCGACTTTTGAATGCACTTCATTGCGGCCGCCTGCAAATACGGCACTCAGCACAAAAATGGCTACCTAAGCAGCGAGACTGTTTTCACTGAATTTAGATGTCCGCATAAACCCGAACATATTTATTAGATAATACAGCTAAAAGTAAACTAGCTTTTTCTCATTCGGTAATAAATAATGTCTACTTTAAAGTTTTTATTCGAAAAAAATGTATCTTTTGGTTTTAGAACAATCTGCAATTATATGATCTTTTAGGATCGTAGAGTGTCCACTTAAAGGGACACTTCATTTCAGTAATTTTTGTCCGTATCCATTGCAACATTATATGCGTCGCATATTTAATTTCTTGACGGCAAAGAGGAATGTGTGATTTTTTTTACATGGACTGTGGATCGAAAACGCTAAACGTAAATACAACAGCAGATCGAACTCAGAATTATTCGGGAATTGCAAAATCCTCCTAATAAATCAAAATATATCCTATCTTTGAGCGTAGTTTGCTATCAAGTGAGTATCAGGAAAAATATTTATGAGCATATCTCTATAAAATACATTTGGACTGATAAAGGTATCGAAAATAAATGACAAAAATTAATATTACGCAAGAAGTCCTTTTTATTGAATGCGGTTACTGTAGACGATTGAAAAGAAGGACATTGAAAAATCGGCATCCTGAGTAAATGAACTTATTCATGGTTATACAGCACGTTAATCAGTCTTACAAGCTTACAATGGTAATCCTTTCTAATTAACAACATATTTCAGAATTTCGATCAACATATTATGCGATGAATCGCCCTAGAAAGGATTCGGTCAACGGCTCTACGGGCATCATGACCGACTCGCCCAGACAACCTCGTTTACTATGACAATAAATATGACATTTCCCCCAAAACAAAATTATCCCTGCATTTGAATACTCCTCCTGCATTTGAATACTCCAAGCCGCCCAGCACCACCTACGATTCCGCACATCATTGCTGTGTGGTGTCTGTGGTAAGGCCACAATTTAGGTGTTTCTTTGAAAAAGCCATACTAATCAGAGTTGCCTCCGAAGTAGTAGGCTGACTGTAGGTCAGTTGTAAACAATCCCCCAAAGTACAATCCCTCTTCTACTGAGTAATGACTCAAGGTCTCAGTTGTCTGAGTTGGTGCAAATGACAAAACACTTGAAGTGCACAGTACAGTCATCGCGTCAATAAGGAAGAGTCGCACTGAAGCACACACGAAAAAACGATCATCCGACATTTATTGTGTACTAAATCAGGGGATCGACTTGGCAAAGAAAGTCACAAGTCCTCGGACCAAAGACGACAGACCTGGTTGCGATTTTTGCTTTCAGACCCGAATAAAGTCTGAAGAGTAAGCGACGCCGCACGCGATTATATGTACAGTTAGTAAACAATCTCGCTAAATCTTCACTAAAATTCTGAAATGCGTTCTCGATTAGGAAGGATTACGTAGATGGGATTACATGATTGACCATCGTGCAGCATAAGTCCAGTCTCGAAAAATTCCGACTTTTGAATGCACCTCATTACGGCCGTCTGCAAAAACGGAAATCTGCAAAAAGTGGCTGCTTAAGCAGCAAGACTTTTCCCACTGAATTTGGATGCGTTCATAAACCCGAATATATATATTTGATAATACATCCAAAAATACACTAGTTTTCATTCGATAGCAAATCATGTCTACTTTTAAGTTTGTATTCGAAGAAAGCGTATCTCTTGGTTTTAGAAAAAGCCGCAGTTATAAGATCCTTTTGGATCGTAGTGTCCACTTAAATGGCACTATATCTGCTCCTTTATTAATGTTCGTCCATATCCATTGCAACGTTTAATGTGTCCTATATGGACTTGTTTGACGTAATAGAGGAATGTGTGATTTTTTTACATGGACAGCGGGCCGAAAACGCCAAACTTAAATACAACAATGGATCGAGCTCAGAATTATTCGGGAATGGAAAAATCTTCTTAATAAATCAAAATATATCCCACCTTTGAGCGTAAATTTTGAATAGGGCGTAGTTTGCTACCAAATGAGTATCAGGAAGAATATTTATGTGCATATCTCTATAAAAATATATTGGAACTGATAATGATATGGAAAATAAATAGAAAAAAATAATATTACGTAAAACGTTCTTTTCATTCAATGCGTTTTTTGCAGACGATCGAAAAAAAGGACATTGAAACATCGGCATCCTGAAGTGAATTGAATATTTCGGGTTATGCTGCACCTGAATCAGGCTGACAAGCTTACTGAGGTAATCCCTTCTAATTAACAACACACTTCGGAATTTCGATCAACATATTATGCGATACATCATCCTAGAGAGGATCCGGTCGACGGCTCTACAGTCATCATGACCTAAGCTGAGCCGGCCGATCCTCCACGGCAGCCTCCTTTGCTTCGATAAGGAATATGTAATTTCCTCCTAAACAAAAAGTATCCCATCCCCTCCTGCATTTGAATACTCCAAGTCGCCCAGCACCACCCACGATTCCGCACATCATTGCTGTGTGGTGTCTGTGGTAGGCCACAATTTAGGTGTTTCGTTGAAAAAACCACACTAATCAGAGTTGCTTCCGAAGTAGTAGGCGGACTGAAGGTCGGTTGTAAACAATCCCCCAAAGTACAATCCCTCCTCTACTGGGTAATGACTCAAGGTCTCAGTTGTCTGATCTGGTGCAATTGGCAAAACACTTGAAGTGCACAGTACAGTCATCGCGTCAATAAGGAAGAGTTGCACTGAAACACACACACGCAAAAAACCACCAGAACTTTACCGGGTACTGAGTCAGCTCAACCGATCGACTTGGCAAGGTATGTTGCAAGCTTTGGGACGAAGGCGATAGTAGGATCTGGTATTTTCGCTTTTTAACCCCAACGTAAGTAGAGGAAGAGACATTCTGCATACTCAACAAGTGCAGAGGGAGAGTGAGCTGCGATTTTTATGACAATCAAATTAAAACTACTTTCATAAACTCTTGCGGCAAGGACATTGTGAATTTAAGCACACAATTAGATTTTCCGAAGTTGGCATGCCAAAACGAGGACGGAGGCAACCAGTACCCGCAGAACAAACTAACTTCTGTGGGAATCATAGTAAATAAGCGAGATTTGCGAGGTAGGAAAGTCAATGACCGATCAGACATATACCCCCGTTCCTCGCGCGAACAGACTAACTCACTCATACGGTGATCCTTGCATGATAATAGAATACTTTTCTTCGTCTTCTGTACGCCATTACTACGCTCACCGCTTTTTGTAGGTGCAGTCCGGCAAAACGTCAGGCATTCAAGGAAACCAAACGCTTTACCCTGGTATCATTATAAAGATGGAAGATGACACAAAATACACCACGCCATACTTACTGATTGTTTGCCTTTGAAAGTCAAGAAACTCTGTTTGAAGCGTAGATAATTCCTTCTTTAGGTTCTGGTTTTCTGTCTTTAACCTAAAATAATAAATAATATAATAATCTGACCTCTTAATCGCACGACCTTTGAGTTAGAGAATGAAGGATACTTGAAAAAATTCACTTTGTTAGGGCACCTAAATGTCCCTTCTTTGCTCAGAAACGGAATGCCCTCCGCTTACTACACATCATTCACATTGATCCAACTGTGAAAAACCTGGCGCCTTGGTGTTATTGGAACCCATGACAGCAAGGATAAGGCCTTAATACGGCCAAAGCTCTACCCGTTTGAGCTACGAGCTATACTGACTATGCTTAAGCATTCCCTTTGTTGTCGTGGGTACGAATCCCACCGAGGCGCCGAGTTTTCTCACAGTTAAGTCAATATTAATTATTAAAAATCTGCCAAAACATCTATGAGCTACGTGAGCCTGGTAATCATCTGATGGATTCTAGATGTATTGCTTAGGAAATCCTGCTTGGGCAGTCAGCTTACTGCATCACATTTGATGGATTCCGGACGATGCAGTAAGTTGGGCGGGTAACGTGACCCGAATGTGATTAAACTCGCGTCTCCCGGTGGAGCCTCGTAGCTCAGGTGGCAAGAGCGTTGACTGTACTAAAGCCTTCCCCTTGATGTCGCGGATTCGAATCCCACCGAGACGCCGAGTTTTTCCAAGCTGGGTCAATATGAATTATTAAAGATCTGCCAAAACATCGATGTACTACGCATTACTTGGCGGTGTTGGTTTACCAACGCTGACAGTCGACTAGCACAGGGGAGAGCGGAAAGTTAGGTCGATTCTCAGCGGATAATTCCTCACCACAAACAATATGTCGCGCTTGAGACTATCACGCTGTGCTTCAGGTTGTGAATTGGGAGGTCGCCAACTGAAGCATCAAGTCAGACTTCTCAGTCCTCCCAGAGTGTGTTTGTGATTGGTGGGATGAGGATCATACTGCAACGGTCCCTTCTTAACGAGTCAACTATGGCGACCCCACACATGTGAGATCCAAGTCCTCGTGTATGCGGAATCTCAATGTACGCCTGTAGAGGGCCAGGTCGAGTGTATGACACGCGTAGACGGGCCCTCTAGCTCGTTCAGTCACTGTGTCTAATCCCCACACCAGACAACTGACCGGCTCGGACAATGGACTGGTGGCCGGGAGAGGGAAGAGAGAGTGAGGTCCGCCCTAGGCGCATATTCCTCCCTAGGAGCAATCTGAAGCGCCTAAGCTTACTATGGCGCGCTAAAAGCCGTGATTTGGAAGACTGTCCATTGGGGGGGGGGGGGTAACAACGTCCTTTTCTCAGAGCGGCTGCAACAGCTCCTTATTAATGCGACCTTTGTGGCACTTCCACCCAGTTAGGACGCGATCTGCTCTCCCTTTTCATGTTTTGCGAAATCCTGGTAATTAGTGCGCAGACCCGGGGATGCGAGTGCACGCCTAGGTGCGGGTTCCGGTCGCGCCAGGTACCCGCGCCCTCTACCATCCCTGGTCTTCTCGACTCTGTCATGACATCGGGTCAAGGTGGAAGAGGAGGAAAAGGTGTGGTAGGTGTTATGCAAGTCTACTATCGTTGCAAACTTATTCAGGCGCAAGTTGCAATCCCTGAGTCCACTTTGTTCTTAGGCGCATGGTGCACATCGTCAGAAACGACGTGAATTGGTAACGTTTAGTTGAGTACGAATTTCGCTATCATTAGTGTTTGAATTTGCGAAGTCGACGCACTGTATCGTGATTTATAATCTGGAAAAGAAAGCTAAGTACCTAAAATCTGTCTTCATCGCGGTTTTTATAGTAAAAACGTGATGCTCAAAGGTGGATATACAGGAAAGCACGCACTAGCTCATGATTGTCCGTTCACTAGAAGACGTAATGAAAACCTACCATGACGAAGGTTTCAATATCTGGCTCTTTTAGTACATTCAGAATAACATTAACGGCGAAGACGATGAAGACTTGGATGGCTACTTTTGGCTTCTGAGCCGTCACCAGTCAGCCATACCCAACCTAAGGGTTTTGCAACACCTAATGATCAAATTCGCGACCGGTTGGTTAGGAGTCCGACATCCTAACAATTGGGCTACGGGCTCGTAGTTCTGTTAGTTACTATCGGGTACATTAATGAAGCTGGAGGCACGCGCATCGATTACGTTACCGGCGGCTAATAAGCCAAAAAGGACGTTCCGGTGTCCGCTGTCTTTTTAAGGAATGTTAATCTGTGTATGTTATCGGCTGATGTTTGGCTCCTAGGGGACTCTAACTTGTGTCCAACGCACAACAGGACGACAATGTCCTGTAATACGATCGGTGAGCACCCCTTTACCATTGTTTGAATACCCTATCACAATCGACCGGGTGATGTGCTTATGAACCATCTGCGCCGTAAGCGAGCACACGTTTGTGTCTTTAGTCACAGCTTGTCGTCAGGGATAAGATTTGCTGAACGAAGGCGGAATGAGCCCAAAACAGCTCCGTAACGATATATCCGCATTCGCTTCCATCTTTCTGCTGTGGAAACTGACAGGACAGTCTATATAAATATATATAAGAATATAAATAATATATAGGACATATAAAAATAAGTGTTTGAATTACATAAACGAGATTGAGGCTTCCAGAATTGGGATCTTTTAAGAAACACAAATTTATACTAGTTATTATTCTTACTTTTTGAAGTAATCGTCCCAAGTTTCCTTGTAACTCGCGAAAGAGCGCTTGCAGACCTCAAGTTCGCTGGCTAGCTGAGTGTTTACCTGATAGGAAACGCAAATATACAAGGAAGAAGATAAATAAAACCGTCTGACCTCCAAACATGAGTAGTAAAATATGTTTCTGGCCGATTTCCTACAAGTTGTCATTCGATTACTCTTATTTTTGGCGCAAGAATTTCGGTGAATAATCTCTAGTCGCTGGGTTCAGCTCGAACGCGTTCTAGATCGGGAGTCCCCAGACAAGCCAGATTAGTCCGTATTCTGCTCTGAAATCAGGCTGCCTCAGTGAACAACGAGCACAAGTGGGGTGAACATGAGATCTTCTCAGTCAGCTTGGTTGGGTTAAAGGGTCTGATTATCAATGCGAATTTGTGGCACTGCTGTAAATGTGCCTTAATTTGGCCACATTTTCTGTGCTTCTAGCCCACTTATTTTCGAGTAACTTTCGGTAAATTGACCTTTTTCCCCTATGGGACAAGGCTGCATACTCGCAAGGGCAACAAGAGAGGAGAACGAGATAATTAGCGACTGCTTCGCCATGTTACAAACGTAATTACTAGCTAAAGGGTCAGCCAATGTCTGACTCACTTACTGGTACTATATTTCTGCTGCCGTATGACGCAACCGCGAGTATACGGTTCCTCATCTGGCTTCACAGCGGCCCCTATGGAATTCTTGTGTACGCATGCCAAATACAAGTGGCGCACAAACCGATAACTACGCTATGCCATCAGCTTGCACACCCTAAGGATAGGGTTGGCTGTTTGGATAAGGAAGAAGTAATCTATAGGACCCCATGTGGCACTTGTAATGCGGCATATTGTGGTCGAACCGGAAAATGCACCTCCACACGCCTGCATGACCACCAATTGGTAGTAAAGAGACGGGACCACTTATCTCAAGTCGCCCTGCATACTCTAGAAACTGGCAAAAGTTTTCTTGGGATAAAACACGCATTCTTGATTCCTGTCCGAATACGAAAAGACCGAGAATTGTTAGAGGTCATTCACTCCGATGATCCGTGCATGAATCGGCGCACAAGCTCCGTATGGGTGGCAAAGGTCACGAACAGGCAAACAAGTACCAGGCCAAAGTCGGCCAAGTCATAATAGCATCGAGGAGGGACGACAAAGAATGAGGATGGATCGATACAGTACTGAAACACGTGAAAAGGCAGAAGAGTGAAGTAGGGCATTTGGTACTAGCCCAGCCTGTATTTACTTGCACTGTGCTTGTTGGGGTGGGAATGCATTGAGCGCGATTCAGGGCAGGTAAAGTACATTAATTTTCCAGATATCTATCCGGTGATTGGTCACGCTGGTTCAATTAACGATGACTCTAGCACGTCCCTCAGTTTCATGTAGTCGCCGATCCTCCATATTATTGTCGTCGTAGGTAAGTAGTTCGGGCGAAACTCAACTGACTGGTAACCCCCCAAACACGTAATCCTCTCCCATTATAACACTCTTAAAAGAAAGTTCACTGGGCAGGACTCTACGACTTTCATGTGTATTAGACTAACCGCACTACTACAATTTCCATCTTAATCAAGGATCTGAGAAGCTTGGGACAATTACTTTCACATTCAAACGGTGTCTTATTCAAAGAGATAGCTGGCAGTCCATCCCTCCCATTGCATTCACTCATTCAACTGCGCCTGGAGGGAGTAAGTAAACATAGGAACGCCATTCACGAACATCACCGGTGAATGTTGACCAACTACCTTAAGAAAGTGTGTTTTTGTGCAGCAACTATGAACCACCATGCGTCAAATATGTTTATCAGATCCTGCTATGCTGATTGTTCTAGGCGTCAATCTAGAAGGGCGGACGAAAGTCCTGGTTCCAACGATCGGGTCTCCCTCTTGCAAGCATCTAATCACCTCATTAGTATATAAAGTATCAAGACGTTAACGTCCTTCTGGCGGAGGAGTGACTACTGAGAAGAAGTCGCCCAATTTTAGGCAAACCCCCATTAAGTGGTTTTTGGCTCACCTTTGTAAGGTTTTCATTTAGCACGTCAGGGCTGCAGAGCAATCCACCGTTTGAAAGGCCAGGAAGAGTCGCCTTGAGCTGAAAATAGAGTTAAAGACGCCTTAATAATTCTACAGCAGAATCTGAGATATGAAGTTTGCTGATGACTTTGTTTTAAGCTCAGAAACATGTAATTTTTATTACCAGAGTCTTAAGCTGGTAAAAAATACAATTCACACGAAATTCTTCAGTGCAGAACTGAGGATTTCTATGAGTAATTCAATTATTTCATCGGGCGTCTTGGTCTTTTGTGAACGCATACGCAGAGGATGTGAACAGAGTTCATTAGCAGCAGTCATTTTCAAAGATAGCACAAGTAATTTGATAAAAGCCCAAAGTTACTAACAAATGCAATTAACAGTCAGTCGGCGTGTAATTAGGAGGGCGCAGAGTATGTCTTTCTGCCTCACCACAATGCTGCAGACTGCATCTAACTTGTGATTTACTCATCTCAACCCTTTAACATACGTTGAATCAATACAGGGTTTCCAAACTGAAAATCACGATAAATAAGTGTAGCATTAGGTCTTCCAGTTGCGATTTCCTCAAATTTCCTGCGTCGTAAAAAAGGTGATCACTTCGATGCCCATAGGCAAAGCACTCTCAGTACTCAGTAGAAAGCATTTTTATGGGAAGACGCAGTTCTCAGAGTTCAAAATCGTACCACATTTTATCAAGTAAAAACAAGTGCTGTTAGTGGTGGTAGTGGTAGTGGTGGTGGAGGTGGTGGTGGTGGTGGTGGTGGTGGTGGTGGTGGTGGTGGCGGTGGTGGTGGTGGTGGTGGTGGTGGTGTGGTTTTGGTGGTGGGGCGTTCACCGATGGTGTCACGAGACATACTCGCACCGTTGTGCTTGAGGCTCTCTTTCAAGCCCCACCTGCAGCCGCACAGCAGCGCATAAAACAGGCAGAATAGCATTAGCGACAAACACAAGAGACAAAGTGGTGAGCGAACTTCGCTTTCGATAACTTCTCGTCAGGCCAGTACAGTTATATGGGACGGGGCACAGTGAGTGTAAAAAATCGATAAAAGCTAGTGTTTAACATACAGGCTAGGCAGGAGCGGAAGGGCGTATATGTGGTTTGTCAACCTTTGACCACGGTAAGCGCGGAGACTGAACGAGGTTCTTCTGAGCGCATAGGGTCGGTTTGCGTAATCTGATGGCGGCAGCTTTTGCTGTTGCTAGCAGACGGTGGCCCAGTAGCTTAAAGTAGCTCGAGGGGACCGTGTAAATCACACGAAATGCTTCAGTGGGGCCCACACGATGGTCTGAATCCACTGCATGCGCAACGATAGCGCTGTCTATTCTCCTAGTTTCACCTTTTGCCAGCCATACGGGAAGGTGATGTCGTATTTTTTTGGAAAGGCACCGACTCGTACGACCAATGTAACCTGTTCCATAGGAACAAGTGAATGAGTAGATGCACATTGAGGCGGTCTAAGATGGCAGCCTATCCTTGAATTTTGCGCGTAAAATAGGGTTAGTAGAGAATGATATGCGAACCCTTGCTGCTGGGAAGATTCCTGGAACAGGTTGCTCAAGGTGTCTCCTTAGGAGTTCACTCGCAGCGTCTCCTTGGAAAGGGACCTTGAGGAACAACGTTTTCTTAACTCCAAAACAGTCCAGAGATCCTAGGGTGTTAAAATCACTCAATGGGTACCTACACTGTAACACCAAGCTTGTGGAAGCGAAAGTGATGGCCAAGTTTCTCGGGGACTGTATTGAGAGAAACGGGTATCCAAACCAGTATTGGAAAGCGCTGCGTCGTAGTCGTACGGTTATTACCACAGAAACCCTCAAGAGATACGCTAAGAATCAACAGCCGTCCTAGATATCCTGACGGATGACGGAAGACGAGAATTCGACATCTACACTCAGTCTTTAGAAAGAAAACGTGATGAGGCAACACGTTCTGCGCTTGTTAGAAGTTTACGTTAGATGAAACCCCACTCACGGTTTCCGAAAGGTCCAGCTAGGTACGTATACAACCACTCTTATTTGACACTTGATAAAACATCACCTGAAGCCTTATCCCTTGGTCCTAAGTTTATCATACCTCATCGAACAGTTAATCAGTTAGAATTGAAAACTCAGTTCGAGAAACTTTAGAAGCAAACCTACGACCTATTGCCCGCTTCCACAAACAGTATCCAACACTTTAAATCAACACTAGTGAATTGCAGCTATGAACACCTAAACAAAGGATTGCTGACAAAAGCGAATGTGGAAAAATTAAAGGAACTTCAGGAGAACAAAAAGATCTTGGCAACTGAACCGGACAAAGGAACAGACGTCGTTATAATGAACAGATCGGACTACGTTGCGAAGATACAGTCCATATTATCTAACCAGAAGAAATTTAGAAAGGCAGCCAAAGAAGATAATTGCACGGCAGTCTGGCTCAGCAAGGCTGAAATTCTCGAGAGAGGTGATAATCGCGTGAGCCGCGAGTTAATTGAGCCCTGGTCCCCTGGCCCTCAGTTTATTATAAAGTACCATGGCCTGAGCAGAATAAATAGCTAGACGGGGGGCGCGTGGGCGGATGTTATTTCCAGCGCCAGTGTCGGTGAGCCGGATGGCCGGTAATTATCACGTCAACATTCAAAACGAGTGATGAAATCGCGGCGATTAACGACGCGAATGATGGCAACCAAGTCACTATCGCACCAATGACAACAGCCTGCGATGAAGTGGCGCCGTCAATTTTGCCAGATTTGCGGTGAAATATTAACTAAATCTCATAAAGACTGCGTGAATAACCCGTATCTAGAGCTGTCTCAGATGACGGCTTCGAGCATGAATGCGGAAAGCCAGGCGCATAAAGTTCTTGTTCCGGCTTCCGCGTTAGCTTCTTCTCAACTGCTCCCTGGGACTAACACTTTCGCTTTAATCGGAACTCTGCATCTGTATTTTCTGTACTGGCGTCATTTCAACATAAAGCTCAATGCATTCATTGAGTTTGAGACAGCTGGTCGATTTTAGAGTGAAAAACAGTGGACTTAACTGTACGAAACTTTAACAGGCACTGTCTAAAGCTAAATCGAGCAGGTAAGTAAATGAATGCAATAGTCAAATCGACTGAGGGGCAGCGTGACTTCTCTTCGTCTTTGAATATTTTAAAAACGGTTCTCATTAGAACCGTTTATACCTGGGAAAACGAAATTGATGGACGAAAATATTGTAATAATGGAATTCCATTACTTAGTGATTTAAAGTTGAGGAGGAGCAAAATGCAACACACTTCTGGGCAAGGCCTTCTCGTAAATGCATTTATCACTTCAAATGGGTTTCCTAGGTATTTTGAGCGTTTAAAAGTCACGAGTCATGTAAACCGCAGAGAAACCTGCAACGAACCTGACTTCGTAATATGTTGATTGCATGGTTCTTAGAGTCCAGAGACTGTTGAAGCATTTCATTCTCAGTTTTTAGAGTATGTAACTCCTAGAAAAGAGAACGATCGTCAGGGATAAAGTCACTTATAAAACGTACAGCAAGCGCGGACTGTAAAACACTACGCAACTGGTTGATAGTCTCCTCGCATGTCCATCCGGATCTAACGGCTTTTAGTCATCAGGGTAGGCAATTTTGCCTAGTAACTTACCTGCAGAACAGCGCGAAGTGCAGACCGATTTCCCATAAATCTGTGGAGAGTTTTGGATTGTGTACTAGAGGATTGATGTGTTATAAAATTCGCTGCGAGTTGTCAACTGCTTACTTCAATAGTTTTATCATCTTCCATGGTGTTTGCGGCTTTTATCACCTTATTGATTTCTCCGCGCCCCTTCCATTTGGAGTGGAAATTGCCGACACTGGGTTCCTGAGTATTTTTCATAAGAGAAGACGGTTCCGGATTTCCCGGCCGTAGGCCTTCACCAAGACCCAAATCCGAGTCAGCGTTCATTTGCTTTTGTCAGTCTTTCAGGCACCTTAGAGTGATTTAAAGATTGATTACGTTTTCAAGCATCCCTTGGCAATATAAGAGCTCATTCGTTTAAAACATTAGTTTTTGGCTCAGAGAAAAGCAGATAATAAATCAAAAACGATGTCTTTAAAAGCTGGCCGAGGACAAACTTTAGGTAAAACATTGCGGTCTGTTTTTCTTCATGGCTAAGTCCGAAACTGCGGTTTCATACCATCTGGGAAAAATTAACGGAAGGAGTTTTGAAAGTGGTCGTTAAACCCATCTGTTGAACATATGCATGCGTGCGTTTAAGCAGGACAGCTGATCCCAAAAGGTGACACCAAACTCGCGTTTCACACGAAACCTAAGGAAAGTTATCAACCCTGACACGTGGGCGTGACCATAAGTATATGAAGGCGCATGGATAAAACGGAGTAGTTTAAATATTTGAAAAAGGGAAAATTTAAATATGAAATTAAATAGTTAAAAATTCTGTTCCCAAATTGTTTTTATTGTTTTGGCCTGGAAAATTTGATTTTATGCATTCCGTTCAACAAAATACTATCTGGATTCTGAGAAAAAATGAGTAAGGAGATAAAAATTAAAATAGAAAAATTGTACATGAGGACCGTTCGCAATTAATACTTTCGGGAAACTGGTTTGTGGGGGCTAACAGATAAGTCAGTTTAAACTGCTACGGGGATGACTGGTAAGGACCAAATTGCATATTTCTACGAAACTGAACTCTGCATAAACTAGTTAAAATCTGCTGCCTCAATATAGGCAGTAAGACCAACGAGATAAATCCATTTGGTTAACAGTATCTTAAATACAAATGGTAAACTCGGGAATAATCAAGAAACAGAACATTATTGTTGACCCCTCATACGCATAAAGCACAGGACCTGCTTGCTTTTACCATCTATTAGAAGCGACATTAGTCTCCTTTGGAGAACTGGAATCAAGTTTCAGTGAGGCTTTCTGCATCTGGTCTTTATAGTATTTTAATTCTTTTGGGTTCCTAGACTCTCGCTCTTTAAAGCGCATTACACGTAGAGTTAGGATCCGTTCTCTGGTTGTACTCGATGATTGGCCGTTCTGCTTGGAAGAATACCACGTACAAGCTCATTTTCAGTCTTTTTGACTCTGTTTCTTTGCGTGAAAATGGTGGACGCAGGAATGAAGAGTGAAATAGCTTCGACGCTAAACCAACACCATCGTAGAAGCACAACTGCATTCACTTCATAGAGCGATGGTGAACTTTATCACGTGCGACGGTCAAACTCTCATGCTGATTCTGGTTGCTCGTCGTCAGGTGACCATGTATGAGAACTAGAGCTCGGAGTTCTAAAGGCAATTCAGTGTCGGTATTCTATTTTGAGTTCATATACGAAAAATCGGACCATTTCAATATTGCTCGAAAGTGTAATATACTCAGATTGCACAATTACAGGAAGAGCGCAAGAGCAATCCGTCCTCTATACCCCGCCGAAAGCATATTTTGAGAGAAGCTTGCTGCACCTAGAATCATTTCTTGTCAAAACCATCTCTTAAAGTTTAATTAAACTGGCAATTAAAAAACTGGTTCTATCGGATACTGCTAAGCTTTAAATAATCAACACCCTATGTCACAAGTTAATATTTTAGGTCGTTGTTCGAAGTGTACTTCGAGTTTAAAAACTCCTCTATAGAGGAGTCAGTTTCTTAAGCTGGAACACTATGATATTCTAGTGGCATGAGGTCAGCCCTTGCATGACTTAATATATATTAAGTCATGCATATGCTTGAGTTCCGTTTTCTGTTAAGGATCACAGTTATTAAGGATGCATCCTTGGTTGCGGAAAAAGGCATAAAATATTACTCAAAAGAACAAAGTAAATGATTATTGACTTATCGAGGTCCTATGCGCAAAGCATTTGCCCGAAAATACGGCGTAGATTTTTGCTAATAAACTAAAAAAATACGACGACACCCTAATGAACCGCTCTGACAAAATACATAACGCAGCAGAACACTTATTTGGTGAGGATAAGGACTCTCTAAACCAATATTTCTGCGGCAGAGTACAGTGGACAAGAATCGTAGAATTCATCTTGCTTGACAGTTGTTAACCGTATATCTGTACTGTCACGTTTCCTCTACGTATACGAGCACTCAAGGCCAGAGTTGGTTTTGCCATTTTTTTAACGTTGTCCTATGCCAGTTGTTCCTTTGAAATGCAGAAAACCATAAACCTCCGCAAACATGTTTAAATACAATTCTTTTAATTTGAGCAACAGGCAGCCTTGCGAAAACAATCTAGTGGTTTAAAAAAATTTTGGATAAAATGAAAGCTGCCGAATGCCATTTTCGGCCTACCAGCAGAAACTTACCACAAGCTAATATTTTGAGCGACCCTCCAACAAGCAGATTATACTTTCAAGTTCAAGGTCGTCACTGCTGGATGAAACAAATAAATTGGCATGTATGGGTATTAGACACCGAGTTTTTTCTAGTATCCAACTGTAATAGAAAGATTATGTGAATCTAACATGTAAACAGCGTTTAAACTAGGACCGTTTTTAACATTTCTCAGGTAGTAACTGGAGGTATAGCTAATCGGAAACGTTTAACGGTTCAGCTTCCACATTTTTACCTATGAAACTCTAAAAAAATCAAGATGGAAGTTGGATCAATCCATGTATTTGGTACCTAACAGGCATTCAAACGAGTACGGGATGAAAGCTGATTCCGAGATCCCAAGCTAGGGCAGCGACTTCAAAGAATAAATGTCGATCGGCAAGGAAGAAGTCTGACATCAAGGTTTATATGCTTGAGGTCGCTTTTTTCCTCCCGCCTATCAGCACAGCATGTCCGGCTCAATCCCTTTGAGTTCGGCATATCCCAAAGGAAATTTATTTGTGCAATTTCGGCTAGGTGGGAATAGTGTGTACTTGGCGCTCTACAATAATCACTTCAACTCACAAGATGAAAAGGAGCAGGCGGGAGACACCAGAGTGGAGGGTCTATCGTATAAAGTACCCGTGGCTGTCCTCTCAGGCGGTATTGGCCTCTGACGAAGTCTGGTTCTGTGTTGACTAAGTCCAGTCGTTTCTGAAAGCTAGTGTGACAGCAGTGGCAGCCGCTTTCGTGGGTTAATGGGCGAGGCTCAAATGTTGTCAAATCGGCTTGACTTACATTACTCGAGGGATGGTGGCCCAGTGTCTCATGCTGCAAGTCAGGGGAGGATGACGCGCTCAAGTGGCGCATGAGTAGCTACGACTATGTGGACGCATGTGTGTCCGAGTCGAAGAAGGACGAGTGACCGCTGCAACAGATGAGTGACCTTGAGACAGTGAGACCTTGGACAATAGCGTCAGATTGGCAATGGTGGCTGCCACAAACATATTTTTGTCGCAATCAAGTAGGATACTCAAAAAAATAGGAAAAGGTGCATTAGATACGCAACGATAACATCGCAAACGTGCAAAAGCACAACTAAATTCGAGTGTTAACAGCATCGAGGACTTCATGCGCATCACTAACTACATTGGTCAGCAATCCTTTTAAGGTCAAGTATACCTCTGTCAAGTTAGTAAGGTATCGACTCTAGCAAAGAGCCGAGGTAACTGTAGATTATTTCGTATAATGATATATGGGCAATAAACGGGTTTCATGAAACAGGTGCAACGGTAATTCAAATGGTAGTAAATTGTTAACATACAATTGTTAACATATATACATAGGCGTCAGGAGAAAATCGATCGGAAAGTAAAAACTTATAATTTATGCACATAGCCATTATGATATGCAATGATGAAGTGATCCATTTTCCTTTTAAAGATGTCCTCAGATATGGAGAGAGCAACATCTATATTCAAAACATTCCACCCTTATCACACCCTTTTGGAGGGAAACTTCCGTACGTCTAGCCTCGTCTCACCGTTACTGCTGCCTTGGCAAAGTCATGGAAACTATCGCGACAAAGGAAGTGGTGCATTACCACAAGGTTAACAACTCACTTTCAAACTTCTAACACGGTTCAGATAAGTAAAATTTCGTGATTTAAATTTACTTTAATCCTTCACCAGTTCGTCATAGGATCTCCAGGATAGGCATGAGTCCATATCATTTTTAATGACGTTCAAAAGACCTCTGATACTGTGTTAATTCAGTCTTTTTTGTCTTTGCCGATTATAAAATTCTGCCTTAATCATGGACTATTGTACATACTCGGTAGAAAATGGGCAAGAGTTCACTTGGTCCAGTGAATAGAAAACTTTCTGGCTGGTCAGCACCAAGTCATTAAAAATGGCCAAGAGGACTCAAATGTTGATGATGTCAAGAGTGGGGTTCCCAGAGTTCCGCACTAGGTCCCATTTCGTCCCCAAAATGTGTGGTTGACTACATTAAATATTTATACTGCGAGCATCTGTATTTGTCGACGATGCAAGAATTTCGAGTTGAATCCATAGCCCTGATGATGAAGGCCAAACGCAAAGCAACCTAAATCAACAGGAGGAGTTGTCGAATCATTTGATTCTGCAGCTGAACATCGTACTTAAACAACGCTTTGCCTAGATAGCATAACCAAATCCGCGGACATAAGAAACTGCTTTCTCCATGGCTTAGCTTTCAGAGTTATTAAGCAACCAGGCCTCTGGTCAATCCCTGCTTAAATCAGCTATCCAGTGGTTGGTGAGTTTTTCGTTGTTGGGCTGTTTTGCGGGTTTGGCAAGCCCGAGAAGGTAGATGAATTTCTTGGAGATTGCGAGAACTACTGGCCGCAGTTTGGCGCGTCGAAGTACCACAAATCGGTCTGATAAGGAAAGGACTGAGGGGAGGCGGCAATCGGTATCTTAAAGGGAAGCGAGACATAGACGACGGAGAGTTAGCTTCTTTCTGTTCATTTTTTCGGTGATGGGACATGAGGGGACAACACCAAATATTTTCCCCGCCATAGCCCTGTGGTATACCTGTACAAGCCCCGTCACGGCCCCGTTATGAGGCGGGGCTGAGAGATGGCGAGGTGGGGTTGGTGCTGGCAGGGTATCAAAGACCGATTGAGGGAAATTAGAACAAATGGGTGCTTTAACTTGGTCAGTAGGTTCCAGTTTTCCGCCTGGAGATCTAAGATCATTGAGCAGATCCCCATGTCTACCTGCTCTCTCTGTGTATCCTTGGAATATTTTTGTGGTGATTCGGCGAATTTCGCAGTACGTTCATTTTGAATTTACTTTGGCGCCTAGTAGCCTCACTCCTACAAATATTCCGTTTATGTTTGCCCTCTGGTAAGTATTCAACAATGCCTGTTAGTGTGTAGAGCTCCCAAAGACAATTTTTAAAGGAGACCTGATGTCCAGAACTCATCCACCCCAAACGGTGGGTGTTTGCCCTTTTTCGGAGAAGACGGTGAAGGTCAACAATTCTACTCAGAAACGAACTGAGCGTCCTTCAACTGTCATATATTTTATCAGTTAATTCGGTTTTCTATGTTACCTCGGAAACTCTCCATATGTCGGCACTCTACTTTCCAAATGTTTCTTTTTTTCGCGCCTGTCAGGCAGATTTAGTTTAGAAAACATTAAGTACTGGCGCCCGTGGTCTAATAAGGATTATCAACCGCTGAAAGGAATGCGGGCTAAGGCTGTAGCGGCTAAGCGGTGATGGTGTACGCTCAGTACGCCACAACTTCAGGCGATATACCAAGTTGTAAGAAGCAGGACGCCATTTGGTTAGGACACTTTATTCTGTACAGAATAGCGAAGGGGAAAGTTGGCAACCGGACGAGGATGCGTCCGGCGCCGCGGAGGCGGCGTCCACGAGACCGACGAGCCCTGTGTCGCCGAAGGTCGCCGCTGCAAAAGTGTCGCTGCAGATTGTTTACTCTATAGTTCTGGACTGTTTCCGCCTGTCTTACCAATCAGCGATAGGAGTTGCGTTGACTGACTCCGAGCCCACGGGAGGGTAGTGAAAAGCCTCGTATAGTGCAAGCAGGTAATCGACGAGGTGCGTGGCGCAGACAGTGAATTGCAACGAGACCAATCGAAGCCGGGCAGACGTGCGTGCCATAGCAGGCTATCGCTAGAACGTAGGTGCAGGCGCTAGCGAGAGGCGCGACGTACCCATTGCGGTTTTCCACTACTGGGCTACGAAGATGGTCAAAATCTTGGTCATCTGCCTTACAAAACCTGACTTAATTTGTTTCCTCTCTGTTACTGGCACTTTCGCAGCGACCTCATTAAAACCTACTAGATTGTCAGAGGCCGTGAGTGTGCCGTTGGGTTTATTGAATACTGAGAATTGGCTGAGACGGACCATCTGCGTGGTCTTCCCTCTAAACTGCACAGGAAGCTGTCCCACATGGGCGCCCAATGGGTATCCCTCTGGCAGAGGGTCGTCAGGGCATAGAACGAAATCCCCAGTGCGACTGTCCTTTCAGAAACTGTTGAAGCATTTAAATGTAAACTGGATATTTTCTTGCTGAGAAACTACCGTACATATCAATAGCTAATGTGATTCCCAGGCAGCATGTTTAAAGAAAAAGCTGCGCTGTAAGACCTTTGAAGCATCTGGAAAAGCATTCATTGACAGAAGTGTCAAATGATGTTGAATGGCAGTGTATGGGGAGAGGCACGATGCGTGGTTCTGTTGTGAGTGCGTACGCTCCCAAAAACAAGAGCAAACCAATCATTGGAGATCACGTGCGTTTGCTTCTCTCTACAGCGCTGTCATCTCAATCAGGCGCCTTCCCATTGGCTTCTCCCCCTCTTCCCGAAGGTCACTGGCTGAATGCCGGCGAACCACAATAGCGTGTTATAAATATGCGTCACATTTAGCTAGGCATGACTTGCGGTGTTTCCCTAATACACTTTCCGTGGCCAGCCGTGTGTTGTTTGTCTGCTGTTTTAGTAATGGGGACCAGGATCTAGTGCGTATACGCTCCACGGGATTTCGCGTACCAGGCGGGTCATAACAAATTGGCGACGCAGTTTTTCAACTACAATGGCTTATGAGTACGCAGACTTGAAGCAGATGTTGCAGCAGCAGCTGTTGCTAATAGAGGCACTCACCGTTAAGCTGTCCGACTCGTCCATGGGTCAATCAAGCACGGCAGGTGGTTCGCAATCTGTTGATCACATTTCCGGCAGCACCACTGAATTCTTGTATGACCCACAGGCCCATATCACCTTTGATTCCGGGTACAAACGATACGAGGACTTGTCCTCTGTCGATCTGGCTGCCCAGGACGATGCATGGAAGGTTCGACTTCTACTTCGCAAACTGGGTCCGGCAGAACACGAGCGTTATGCAAACTTCATCCTCCCCAAGAATCCCCGAGAAGTCACTTTCAAGGACACGGTTAAGACGTTGTCGCAGATTTTTGGTGAGCAATCATCTCTCTTCAACACTCGATTTCAGTGCTTGCAACTGTGCAAACGATATTCCGATGATTTCATCACGTATGGGGACATTGTTAATCGTGAGTGTGGGCGTTTCCAACTCGGTTCTCTCACTGAAGACCAGTTTAAATGCCTTATATTTATCTGCGGCCTCCAGTCCCCCAAGGATGCTGATATCCGGACACGTCTCCTTTCCAAAGTGCAGCAGAACAACTCTACCACATTCCAAGAGCTGGCAGCAGAGTGCCAAACACTGATCAACCTCAAGCACGACTCTGCAATGATTCAGAACCCTGCCTCATCTTTCTCAGTCCATACGGTCACATCGACCAAATCGCATCCTGTTACACGGCCCAAGCAAGTGTCCAAGTCGGGATCTCCGCCGTCTCCTTGTCGGCACTGCGGCGCGTGGCATTTCCACCGGGATTGCACTTTCCGTCAGCATCACTGTAAAAGCTGTAATCAGGTGGGACACCGTGATGGGTTCTGAAAATCGAAACCAACCTCTGGAAGCAAGCAAACCCCCGCCACTACTAACTCCAGGCACCGTTTTCGGCCAAAACGCAAGCCCAAACCCCAGTCCGTTGGTAATTCTCTCAGTCTCTTGGCCGCTTTCGAACTCAATGCGTCTGGCCGTAGAAAGTTTGTTGACGTTTTGCTCAATGGCCACGCAGTTCGAATACAGTTGGGCACTGCCTTAGATATCACCATCACCTCTGAGAGACTCTGGCAGGCCCTTGACAGCCCCTCGATGCAGCAGACTTCCCAGTCCACCATAAGCGCGTGTGGTCGTCTCGTACCGCTAATTGGGCAACTGCAATGCGGTGTGTCGTTCCGCGGTACCAGCATCACTGTGATCTAAACCTACTTGGTCTCGACTGGATTGAACAACTTGGGTTGGCCGATATGCCGCTCCGCGTTGTTTGCAGTCAGGTGCAGATTCACGCTGTGCTTGCTGACCAAGCCAAGGACAATCTCCAACGGTTTGCTCCAGTGTTCCAAGACGGCCTGGGTCGTTGCACATGCACTCAAGCCGTGCTACATCTGTCTCCTGGAAGTCAACCAGTCTTCCGTCCAAAGCGACCAGTCCCATATGCAGCCCTACCACTTGTCGAGGCTGAATTGAAGCGTCTATAGGAACTGGGAGTTTTAGTTCCTGTATCCTACTCCGCCTGGGCCGCCCCAATCGCTGTGGTTAAGAAGCCCAATGGCTCGGTCCGCATTTATGCTGACTTCTCCACCGGTCTCAATGCCGCACTGACGCCGAACTGCTATCCACTGCCGGTTCCGGCTGGTCTTTTGACCCTGCTAAATGGTGGCGCTTGTTTTGCCAAGTTTGATCTCGCTGATGCGTACCTGCAGATCGAGGTCGCCCTAGAGTCGCGCGAACTGTTGACCATCAATACCCACCTCGGTCTGTTCCAATACACCAGGCTGCCCTTTGATGTCAAGACCGCCCCGGCCTTATTCCAACAAACGAGGAACGAAATGCTCTCCGGCATTCCTGGCACAGCTGGATACCTGGACGACATGATCATCGTGGGTCGCTCCCCTGCCGAGCTGCAAGACCGCGTGTGCGCAGTACTCGAACGCGTGCAGGAATATGGCTTCCGCCTATGGGCTGACAAGTGACAATTCTTCCTCGACTCCATCAAGTACCTTGGATTCGTTTTTGACGTCACTGGTCGCCATCCAGATCCTGAAAAACATTCGGGCCATCCAACGGATGCCTGCACCCAAGAATGTGTCGCAACTTCGTTTGTTTCTTGGCCTGATCAGCTACTATAGCGCCTTCCTATCATCGCTTCATGACGTACGGGCCCCGCTTAATCGCCTGTTACAAAGGGCTGCTCCCTGGTGCTGGTCCCCCGACTGTGAAAAGGCCTTCGCCCAGCTAAAGTCGATGTTGAGTTCAGACCTGCTGCTCACGTACTACGACCCGACGCTGTCAATCGTTGTTGTTGCAGATGCTTCCAACCACGGAGTTGGTGCCGTCATCTCACATACTTGTAGTGACATTTAAGTCTGTTTTGTTTTACTCAGTTACAATACGCTTTGACACAATTTTGAATAAGACAAAGAACACGCACGTGCACTTTTACCTGCCGACGACTTTGTTCTTATTTACTAGTTTGTAACTGGTGGGATACTGCTATTTTCGTTTCCTGGATAGCCTACTCGCTGTGCCCAACTGGTGGGTTTGTCTCTTACACTGGCGACCCTGTATCGTTCATAGCTCCTTCTGTTTAATCTCTGTGCATAACTATTTCCATTCGGATTAATCCTCCTTCTAATTTTTATCGATCAGATTATTCATCTAGCCCTTATTTGCTATCCACACTGTCTCACCCTTTCATCCAATACGAGCGCTACCCTTCAGTCTCACCGTCACCGCGCCAGTCCTCTACCCCATTTATCTGACCTCTGACCGACCCCGGCTAATTATGTCCAGCGATTCTAGCAGCCAGCCGATAGCCGGCATTCACACTTTTGACCTGCCATCCGTGTGGCTCGGTGACATCGCGTTATGGCTGCGCACTGTAGAGTCATGATTCGCCCTCCGTCAGATCACACGAGAGGATACGAAATTTCACTATGTTGTGGCAGCACTCCCAATGGACATCGCCACCGACCTCCGCGACATTATAGATTGCCCGCCCACAGAAACCCCTTATACTGCCCTAAAGGAGGCTCTCATTTCCCGCATTTCCCTCTCAACGCAAAAACGTCTCCAACGCTTAATTTCTGAGGAAGACCTCGGTGACAGGAAGCCTACGCAGCTTCGTAGGCGTTTGGAGCAGTTGGCAGACGGACAAAAGCTGGATGCCACCATGTTCAAGCAACGTTTCTTCCAAAGGTTGCCTCCTTCTGTGCAAGCCATCCTTGCGCCTAACATTTCTTCTTCGACTGTTCAGATGCTCGCAGAGACTGCTGACCGAATACTCCAGTACTACCAGCCTCCTGCTATGGTTAACGTCGCTAGTCGAAGCACAACTGCCCCCACAATCGAGGATGTCGTCAAACGCCTGGATGCCCTCACTCTCGAAGTTTCCCAGCTCCGGGCCACTCGTGTCTATAACCCTCGTAGTCCTACAATTTCTCGCCGCCCGAGATCTCCCACTCCAAACAAACCAACAGTTGATGGTTTCTGTTGGTATCATCACAATTATGGTTCTAACGCCCATCGCTGCCACTCTCCGTGCAGATATAAAAGACCCGAGTCGGAAAACTCCCCTGCCGACCAGTAAGGGCGACGAACGTGATCGGCACATCCTCTCCCAGTCGCTTACTCCACATCTATGACAGGACTTCCTGTCGTTATTTTCTCGTGGATACTGGTGCGGAGATCAGTCTAATCCCACCCACCTTGAATGACCGTAAGTCACCAAATTCTTCATTTTTCCTCCAAGCAGCTAACAATACTTCTATTAAAACTTTTGGTCAACGATCCCTAACACTAGATTTGGGTCTAAGACTTTCATTTCGTTGGCTATTTACTATCGCTGATGTCCACACTGCCATTCTCGGCGCCGATTTTATATCCTTTTTCGGTCTCCTCGTTGACATTAAGTCCCATAAATTATTTGATCCTAAGACTTCTTTGCGTTGTAATTGTTCCACTCGTACACTTTAATCACCTAATCCACGCATTTCAACAATCCCTTCGTATACTCCCTATCATCGTTTACTTTCGGAATTTCCATCTATCACACGACCTTCACAATTTAACCAACCTATCAAGCATTCTGTTTTACATTATATTTCAACTACTGGACCACCCGTGTTTAGCCGTCCCCGTCGTTTAGCCGCCGATAAGTTAGCCATAGCCAAGGCTGAATTCGGCCACATGATGGAGCTAGGCATAGTTAGGCCTTCCACTAGTCCACGGACTGCACCTCTACATATGGTGTGCAAAAAGTCTCTCGTTGACTGGCGCCCATGCGGGGATTACCGACGGTTAAACACCTCCACTGTGCCTGACAGGTATCCACTTCCCCATCTCCACGACTTTTCATCTAGCCTAGCTGGAGCAACAATATTTTCTAACATTGACTTAGTCAAAGCTTTCCATCAGATACCCGTTGCTCCAGAAGACGTTCCCAAAACGGTGATTACAACACCGTTCGGTATGTTCGAGTTTGTCAGGATGCCTTTTGGGCTACGCAACTCCGCCCAAACTTTTCAACGTTTCATCAACGAAACCCTCCGCGATCTACCGTTCGTTTTTGTCTACGTCGACGATGTTCTGGTAGCAAGTTCCAGTGAACACGAGCACCTACAACATTTGCGTCTCATTTATGAACGATTGGGCCAATTTGGCGTTTTCATTAATGTTTCTAAATGCGTTTTTGGCGCACAGTCGCTGTTTTTCCTAGGACATCGCGTAGATGTGCTTCTGGTTGTCACCCCATAGATAGATAGATAATTATTATTAAAGACCCGTCGGGGTCCCATCAAAGCAAATTAAAATAAATTTGCATGCGAGTTTTAGACGAGGTAGGCCGAATCTTTACAAAATGCAATTCATACTTTCTGAATTAGAAGTCCATTTGGAAACAAGATGATTGAGGGGTGAAAAAAACTCCTTGGAAAAAGTTAAAAATGATTGGATTAATTTTACAGGAGAAAAAAACCACTCTTTAAAAATAATAACAGAAAAAAGCGAGCAGGACTGGCCTGTAGGTGGCGGTATATAACGGAATGTTTTCGGTCATCGTCAGGGTATCAATAAATGTCCGCCTTGATGGGTACGAATGTGGGTCAGACAGGACTGGCTTGAAAATGGCATTGTATACGGGATTCACAATTGAGATCGTCTGGGCCGGATTGGTACGCCGCGTCAAAGAGGCCAGACGAGAGGAACCGAGATGCGATCGGCCACAGCACGCTTCGAGCTCAGCCGAGCAGTGAGGAAGGGAGGCACGACCGAACTACTAGTAAACAGTGAAGACTGAGGGTTCCGCCGTGAGTGTCGACAGACCGCATGAGGTCGGAATGCGGGAGATGACATCAAAAACCGCGAAAATTTTCGCTATGGGGGGGGAGTGATAGCAGTGGATTTAGAAACCAATTCAAAACAGGGGTTTCTAATGATATAATTAAGAGTTACCACTTAATCTACCACTAAATCCCAGGAGGACCCTTCTCGAAGTCAAGAACCTGAGTGTTCGGGAATGAGACCGTTAACAGTGCCTTTATGCTTTCCGGTGTAAGATGTTTGTGCAATTTCGACTTGAACACCAGTAACTTAGGTGATCATCTAATTTCCGGCGGAAGATTATTCCAAAGGAAGGCATATTTGGAAGCAAAGAAGAGGGAGCGCTTAGATGTAGTACAAAGAGGCGGCGGAATCACCATGCAGGAGTTGCGCGTGGCATAAGACCGATCTCTCTGAGTGAGAGTGTCAATGTGCGGAAGACTGGAGCTAGAGTTGATGCGAAAAAGGAAGCAAAGTTTCAGCTATTCGCGATTTCCCTACTCCCACTTCTTTTCTACAACTGCGCCGTTTTATAGGCCTTGTCAATTTCTATCGACGCTTCATCCCTCATTGTGCTCAATTAATGCTACCACTTACTAACCTTTTACGCGGGAACAACCGTGAGTTTTCTTTTCCTGACACAGCTGTAGAGGCTTTCAATCGTGCGAGGAAGTCTCTTGCAGATACAACTGTCCTTGTTCACCCTATACCTGATGCCCCACTTTCCATTGTGGCCGACGCCTCCAATTTCGCTATAGGTGCTGCCCTTCAGCAACAGACGTCCACTGGCACCCAGCCCTTGGCTTTCTACTCTGCCAAATTGACACCCCCACAAACTCGCTATAGCACTTTTGGTAGAGAAATTCTTGCAATTTATTTAGCCATTAAGCATTTTTGTAATTATATTGAGGGCCGAGATTTTTGTATTTATACTGACCACAAGCCTCTTACTTATGCCCTCTCTACTTCTTCTGACAAGTATTCACCCCGCGAGGCCCGCCATCTCGATTTTATTTCTCAGTATACCACCGACATTCGATTTCTTAAAGGCCTTTATAATCAAGTTGCTGACTGTCTTTCTCGGCCTGGCATTAATGCCATCACCCGCCCTTCCATCGATTTGGAGCGCATGGCAGAACTGCAAAATCAGCCGACTTTCAATGAGAGCTTTCAACACACTAGTCTTCAACTCGAAGCCATTCCTCTTTCCACCACCCCCGGTACAATCTTGTGTGACGTATCGCGCAGTGCCTCCCGACCCGTAGTGCCAAGCGAGATGAGACGAGATGTTTTTGCCGCGTTGCACAATCTAGCTCACCCTGGCATCCGCACTACCCAGCGCCCCGTCAGCGAGCGGTTCGTTTGGCCAAGCATGAACACTGATATACGCCAGTGGACCCGTTCATGTTTGGCCTGTCAGAAGGCCAAAGTCGGACGGCACAACAAAGCCCCCATTGGCACTTTTCTCGCACCCGATGCACGTTTTTCACATGTCCATATCGATCTGGTAAGTCCCTTTCCAACATCTCGTGGTTGCAACTACTTACTTACTGCGATTGACCGATTTACTCGTTGGCCCATTGCAACTCCCATACCTAACATAACTGCAGATTCCGTTGCTCATGCTTCTTCGGAATACTGGATCTCTCATTATGGCGTCCCCTCAACCATTACCACCGATCGAGGTCAACAATTCGAGTCTAGACTGTTTAACAGCCTTACCAACCTCTTCGGATGTTCTCGCATACGCACGACAGCATACCACCCCTCATCCAACGGTTTAGTCGAGCGTTTCCACCGGCAACTCAAAGCCTCGCTCCGAGCTCATAACAACCCTTCCCATTGGAGCGAGCATCTGCCTTTGGTCATGCTCGGTATCCGTACCGCACTCAAGCCCGACTTGGAGTGTTCCACTGCCGAACTTGTCTTCGGTACTACCCTACGGATTCCAGGTGATTTTTTCGGGTACTCTCAAAGCTCAGCCGACTTGGATCCCAGCGATTATGTGCAAAGATTGCGCCAAGCCATGACTCATCTTCGAGCCACTCCTCCACGTCCTTCAACAAGTAAGTCGTACGTCGACTCGAACTTACTAACATGTTCTTTTGTATTTGTCCACATAGATAGTGTTCGCCGGCCACTACAACAGCCCTTTGACGCCCCATTTCGAGTACTATCGCGCAAGGACAAGCACTTTACAATTGACCGTGGAGGCCGCACCGACGTGGTTTCAATCGATTGCTTGAAGGCGGCTTATACCGAGCCTCTTCCAACTTGTCCAACTCTTCCAACCTCCACTTGGCACATTGCCACTTTCTATTTCCCAGACTCCATTTACGCCCAATAACCCTGCGTCTTCCCTTATCCCACAGACTCCTCCCCTTACGCGCAGTGGTCGTCATGTCCGTTTTCCCGACCGTTACCAGCTTGTACAATATGCATAACACTCCCACATTTTCCTTCTATTAACAATAATTTTTTTGAACTCCGTTCTCCTAGGAGGGGGAGTATTGTAGTGACATTTAAGTCTGTTTTGTTTTAATCAGTTACAATACGCTTTGACACAACTTTGAATAAGACAAAGAACACGCACGTGCACTTTTACCTGCCGACGACTTTGTTCTTATTTACTAGTTTGTAACTGTTGGGATACTGCTATTTTCGTTTCCTGGATAGCCTACTCGCTGTGCCCAACTAGTGGATTTGTCTCTTACATACTTTTCCAGATGGGTCTGAAAAGGCGATCATGCATGCATCTCGCACGCTAACCCCTGAGGAGAAGAACTACGGGCAAATAGAGAAAGAGGCTCTAGCCCTCGTGTTTGTCGTCTAGAAATTCCACAAACTGTTGTACGGTTGCCACTTCACGTTGCTGACGGATCACAAACCCTTGCTGTCAATCTTCGGTTCGAAGAAAGGCACTCCCGTCTACTCAGCCAGCCAACTTCAGGGATGGGCAACCATCCTTCTTGGCTACGATTTCGATATTCGCTATTGTCGCACTACAGACTTTGGTCAGGCTGATGCCCTTTCTCGCCTCTTCAGCAATCAGCAGGAACCGGAGGAAGATACCGTGATTGCCGCTATTTCGATTGAGGACGATTTGCGCCGTCGGCTATCAGACGCCAAACGAGGTATCCCTGTCACTGCCGCGGAAATCTGACACGCTGCTGAACAGGATCCTGTCCTCCGTCAGGCCATCACCTACGTGCAGACCTGCTGGCCAACCACTGCTCTCGCTAGCGATCTTCGCAAGCTTTTCCTCCGCCGAGCATCGCCATCTGTGGTTGACTCCTGCCTCATGTTTGCGGACCGTGTGGTGATCCCATCTTCCCTCTGACCCACTGTACTACGCCAGTTCCATGCGGCTCATCCTAATATCAGCCGAACTAAGTCTATTGCTCGCAGTTTTGCCTACTGGCCGGGTATCGACGGCGACATCGACGACCTGGTTCGACGCTGTTCTCGATGTCAGCAAGCTGCCAAGATGCCGCCTCGTCAACCGCCAGTACCCTGGGAACCACCAGAGAGGCCTTGGGCACGCGTGCACATCGACTTCGTTGACCCACTTAACGGAGTCTCCTACCTAATCTTGGTTGACGCCTACTCGAAATGGCCCGAGATCGCTCCGCTGAATCCAGCAACCGCTTCTGCCACTATCGCCTTCCTACGACGCATCTTTAGCCAGCATGGCCTACCGGATGTCCTGGTTTCAGACAATGGCTGTCAGTTTACTTCGTCGACATTTGAGAATTTCTGCCACCAGCACAACATCCAATATCTTCGCTCTCCGCCCTACCATCCTCAGTCTAACGGTCAGGCGGAGCGTTTTGTCGACACGTTTAAGAGAGCCCTCTTGAAAGCTCGTGAAGAGGGGACCACGGACGAGATAGTCCAGGCGTTCCTGTTTTCCTACAGGACAACACCGAACCCGGCGTCCCCTGGTGGCGTTTCTCCTGACGAAGCGTTGATGGGCCGAAAACTGCGTACAACGTTTCATGCACTCGTTCCTACCGGTGCGCAGCCAGCGCAGACTTCTCCAGTCTCTCGCAGCAAGTTCTCTATCGGGACACCTGTCTTCGCTCGTGATTATCGAGCGTGGTTTCCAGACTGGATTGAAGCAACCGCAGTAGCGCACAGAGGCAGTATGTTGTTTGACGTCGACGTTGGTGATGACATTTGGGTTCGTCATCACAACCAGATCCGACGGCGACATTGTATTAACACAACTAGGCTCGAGTCTGCGCCGTCACCCCCCCTTGACATTCTACTGGATACCTTCGCCATTCCGGCAGATCGGTCGGTCCCTGAGCCCAATGCTACGCCTCCTTCGGATGTACCGCCTTCGGTATCAGTCACTGCCCCCGGGTCTCCAGACAACAAACCACGACTAAGACGCCGGACCAACCGTGTGCGCCGATCAACACTGCCGTTGCAGATCAATCCACGCCAAAAGCGGTACTGACCCACTTGGAGGGGAGATGTTGGGAGTGCGTACACTCCCAAAAACAAGAGCAAACCAATCACTGGATATCACGTGCGTTTGCTCTCTCTCTACAGCGCTGTCATCTCAATCAGGCGCCTTCCCATTGGCTTCTCCTACTCTTCCCGAAGGTCATTGGCCGAATGCCGGCGAACCACAATAGCGTATTATAAATATGCGTCACCTTTAGCTAGGCCTGACTTGCGGTGTTTCCCTAATACACTTTCTGTGGCCAGCCGTGTGTTCTTTGTCTGCTGCCTTGGTATTGGGGACCAGGATCGGGTGCGTATACGCACCACGGGATTTCACGTACCAGGGGGGTCATAACAGGTTCCCTCCACAAACTAAGTGAGGTCTTAACCTTAAGAGCAAAATTAACAACCTTGCAGGAGAAGGGGCTGATTCATTTGCTCCGGCTCTTAAAGTGCCGAATACGTCGAATGGTTACGGTTGGAGAGTAGAGGTGATAATTTTATGAACAGTATTTCTCCGAAGCTGGACATTCGAAAGCTGCTCGGCCATGTTTACGGTAGCCTTTGGGCGAACGCTCATTAGGACTATCAATGATCATCTTGACATCCACAGACATATATCCGCGTACATTCTAAAGAATGAGATAAGGAGCTAATGCATAAGTTGATTTAGGGTCACGCGTGGTAGAATATGCGCGTAGGCAAGATACAGTGCTAATCAATACTCACTACTGGAGAGATCTGCTCGGAAGAAACAGTTATTTCGGGCTTTCGTCATTGTATGATACGGCTTCGCTGTGGACACGTGACAGGTGGCCAGAAGGAAGCACGACCCCGGTTAGGGCATGCATTTTTTTTTTACCTTGGAGGCATCTCTGACGTCACACAGAACGGTTCGCCAATGGCCTGAAGACCCCTATCGCACACAGACCGGTGGCCACAAGCTGCTGCTCGATCATGCGCACCAGAAGGCAGTTAAAACATAGAGTGAGTCAACTTTACTCGATAGAAACCGTGGCCGGCAGTCCTCATTGCCCTGGTCACCTTAATGCTTCAGGGCTTATTTAACTCAAGGGAAATCAGTTCTACCAGGGCATCTCACCTAATTCCGGAAGCGCTGATCTTCAGCCACTCGACTGACTTTCTTCGGTCACAGGTGCGACCACATGTGTGTTACTCGTACGTACAACCCCTCGGGTGAGGCAAGAGAGGCCATTATAAGCATCATCCCTCAGGCAATGCAGCACACATCGGTCGCACATAACAAGAGCTCACCACAAAAACCTGTAGAAGCAGTCGCCACCGATGCCTCCTCGTCCCTCTAAAGCATGACTGGAAGTATTTAACACTAACCCTGTTGTCGCCAGCGGCCACTGCTGCTTGAGACGGTAACACGGATTTCTGAGCACCGCGAATTCCCCCTTCTGTTGACTCCTATCTTATGCTGCAGCTTGGGACTTTGCCTGACGACTTTAATGCTCTGGATGCATAAAGACTGCCCAGAAGCTACGCGATGGTGACCCCGGCGTGGTCGGACGCAACAGTCAGGCCTGACTGAGTCCAAATTGACTCCGACTTGACTTCTCAGTTTCGGTTTATTTAGTAAGGAGATAGACAAAGCTTCTGAAAACCCTATTCACTACATGTCCGCTCGTAAGCAATAACTGTACACAGACAACTAAAATATTCACTATTAAAATAGTACTTGAGTCATATAAGTAGCATTGTCTCAGAGAAATCATTTGAGGGGTTGCGGGTACTTAGTTCAGATAGACTGTCCAGGGAAAACAGGGACACAAATAATCATCCAAACATTTCCTGAAGAGTTGCAGAGACGTCGCCTCCACGACTGTCTGAGGGAGATCGTTCCATTTCTCCCCTATCCTTTGTGCGAAAAATTCAGAACGAAGATTCAGCCTGGACCTTGTTGTCGGCAGCTTCATCGAGGGGCCACGAAGATTGGGTGAAAGGTGCCAATGAAACATGTCCTCAAAACTAAGTCCATGCGCAAGGCCATGTATTATCTTGTAGACGAGGATAAGATCACCTCTTTGCTGCCTGTAACACAGGGGGAATAACTTAAGGAAATTCAGTCCCTCTGTGTAGAATTGGCTTTTTAGACCGTTTACCAGCTTTGTTGCACGCCGTTGTACTCGTTCGAGGCATGCTTAGTCCTTTACTAGCCATGGCCGCCATGCTTGTATGCCATATTCTAAGTGGGGCCGAAGAAAGGTGTCATAAACTCTCCCGGGAAGGTCTTGGTCAAAGGTTACGAACGCCTATTTGACTGCATGGAGCACTCCCATGGCGTTTTTTGCAGCCTTGTGGCACTGCTGTGCTGGTTTCATGTCGCTCTGTTTCCAAACCCCGAGGTCATTCTTCGAAGCTTCTGCGGAGAACCATATATCTTTCAGGTGATATGTCCTCAGGCTCTCATTTGAATGAGAGTTGGTTGGACGCAGATAAAGGATGGCACACTTCTGAACATTGAAATGTATAAGTCATTTCTCTGACCACGCTTGTAGGCGATGTAGATTTTTTTGGAGGGTTCTCTGGTCATTTGGACTCTTAATGCCTTGCCAGAGCCAAACGTCGTCGACAAACATTATTTTGCCGCAGTCGAGTTCTTGAAGGCTGTCATTAACATAAAGGATGAAGAGCAATGGTCCCAGAACTGAGCCTTGAGGCACACCACTGGTTACGTTCACCCATTTTGAAATATCATCTCCGATACAGACACGTTGTGTCCGACCAACCAGAAACGCCCTTATCCAGTTCAGATCTCCCCGGATGCCGATGGCGCTCAATTTGTGAAGAAGGCGTTGGTGCGAACAGTATCGAAAGCTTTGCGGAAATCGATGTGCACGACATCGACCTCAAAACCCTCTCCTAGAGCCCTGGTTCAGATCTCCAAACAAGCTAAGAGATTCGATGAAGGTTCGAACTTTTGACACAGCATTCTATCCAAATTTTGTATGAAAACGACAATGAACCTATTTTAATGGTGCATCCGTCTGCCTCATACATCAGGATGCATTACTTCAGAAACTCTCATCCCTAACATATCAACGTACCAACTCCCCGGCGAACGTTGACGGGATAACGCCAGCATACGCTCCGGTTGGTGCCCCAACTGTACCTCTACAAAGGTCGTAGCGTCAGTTTCGCCCGCGATCCCAGCGACCCTTGTCGTCATCGGCACGCTGTCAAACCCGCATAAGGACCGGATCAGATCGTTAATTTCATCGGTTCCCTAATGATCTACAACTTCACTTCGCTCTGTGTGGCGGGAAGGCGTTACCAACAGCCATCGTTGCTGTCTGGCATCCTCGTTCAAAACCCCACCGCCTCAAGGTCGTTTACCTCTGCAACAAGCGGTTCCAGGCGCGCTAACCTGCAGTCACTCGACCGGCTTCAGCTCGGACAAACGTGTGTCGACATAGTTGTAGCTGTCCATGCGTTCATTGAAGACACCATCCCCCCCCTTCCCTCCCAGCCAATGCAGCACATACCAGTTGAGCAACGCTCGATCTTGCTCAAAAACCTATAACAGCAGCTTCCGTCGCTCCTCCCTCCCAGACATTACTAGCAGCAGTTAATAC
>CACRXP010000337.1:216935-235217 GCA_902702965.1 Spirometra erinaceieuropaei | reverse complement strand
AACTGGCTCCATCGATGGCTGCCTCTGCAAACCATCCAGGTAATCATTAGAGTGTTAGAAATCGCATTCCATGAGCTGAATTTCAGTTAAACTGGAGACCAGGTTGCATGGACTCCACTGCAGCTCGTTGCTACGTGCCGCCTGGGGCTACAACACAAATTAACAATTGCAGCCTCACCGAGAAGTCAATTAACTGCGACTAAGTCTGCGCGAGTGGTAACCGAGGCGTGGGAACCAGGCCTAACCCCGCTAAATGGGCTCTTAGAACTTGCTCCCGCGTACGATGCTTTGCGCAGCACGGCTGGAGGACACAGTCTAGCCCACGGTAGGCCACTGCCGAGATTAATACCAGATGCAACGGCGAACGGCGAAGCTGAGCGGGCGGCCCACCGTTCGAAATTTATGGATCTCTGTTTATCTCTGATGATACAACTGAGAACCCGGACTTGTACACTGCTTCTAGTGATCGACTTTTATTCCATACTAACAAGGTAGAGCCCGAGCTGTTTCATGATGCTGATGATCTCAGGAATACTTCTCCAGGGAACTCTTCAACGAAACACTTTCCTGACCAGCGTTACACGAAAAGAGGAGACGCGGTATGGTATTTTGCGAAGCCCTACCCTCTTCCTTTGCAGCGGAGGAACAGTATCTAGTCCTAGAATTGTAGACTACAGACCACAGTCCTTCGACCTTTCAAAAACAGGCACAAGTACTAAAGTACATCCACCTGCATGTGTGTTTGGATCTGACAGTCCTAGGGTACACAGACGCTGAAATCGTGTGAAAGGGGCCCAGCGACCGTCTCAGTCTAGACATACCAACTCACTACTGTCTGCCATATTCTTGGACACCTTCCAAAAACCCCTTGACTTTTGGGAAACCAAGAGAAGCACTAAAGTACACCCGCTGGCGTAGGGTTGGACCTGGCAGCCCTAACACACACAGGAGCGGCAATCACGCGAGAGCAGCCCAGCAACCGCCTCAGTCTAGACACGCAGACTAAACACTGTCTGTCGTATCTTTGGACACAGTAGGAGGTTGAAGAAACACCCGAGATTAAACCAGACGTAAGCACATACCCATGTATTTCAAACAAAAAAGTACGAAGGCAGCTTAAGCAGATGAAAAAAAATGCATCACAAAGTAGAAGATGGAAAATGCATGTCAGATGAATGTCGTTTCCGAGGCAAAAGGCAAAGAATAAAATGCGTCATCGGAGGTTGCAGCCGAATCGTCTGCCGGGGAGGCAGGCTACTATGCCGGTGAAGGAGACAGCACACAGACACCAAGAGGTGAACATGAGAATCACCAGAAAACTGCCCACCTGATGATAACAATTCAGCACGCTGGGCAGCATTGCGGCGCCGGCAACTGCGGTGGTCAGCGCACCCCCCGTCACCGCGCCGCCAACCAGCTCCAGGGCTGATCGAGCCTGTCGACACCAGTCAACTGGCGCCTTCCTGGGCGGAACAAGTGCGAAGGCCAGGTGCAGACAGGGGTCGATCGCCAGACCGGCAGACAGGCTGATTATCAACGCCTCGACCACCCCAAGCCGCCAATTGTCCAACAGCACTAGGAGAACAGTGCAGCAGAGTTGGGAGGCCAGGACGGACAGAAAGGCCGCCACGGAGAGAGCCACGTTCAGCGTAGACAGTAGGACCAGCGTTGTCGCTAGGCTGAGGGAAATTCCCAGACTCCAGGGTAGGAACTTTAGCAGGTCTTGGTAAACATCGAAGGCAGCCAGTTCCGGACTGATGAGGAATCCGCCTGAAAGGCTTTCCGGTGCCGACGCCTGTGCGTCGTCGAACCATTCACCAAGACGTTGTGCGTATGTACTCAGGTCCTTGTGACTGACCTCGGTCAGGGAGACATTGGCGGTGAGGCTGATGGTGAAGGCGACAGGGCTATTTCCGCCTGGTTGAAAGTGAAACCCTGCCCCGTTCTGACTGGGAAAACGATTGGTCGTTGCTTTTAGGTACTCCAGAAGACAGTCCTCAAAGGTCGCGGCGTCAGAAGTTGGAATCTGTAGCGGCACTCTAGGGCTGCCGTCAGCACCAGCAGAGGCGGCAGCGGATACACAACACTTGGACAAATTGGCAGCACAGTCGACTGAGGTCAGATAGTTTTCCAGGGAGAAGATATGTCGACCAAAAGGGCACCAGGTTCCGTCGGAGGGCGCTACGGCAGACAGCAGGACAGACTCCTCAAAGTACCCCGGAGATTCCGAAAGGGCACTGCCCTGTGGAGTTAAAAGTCCAGGCATCTCTCTCAGTTGAGTGGAACAAAACTGCGACAACCAGACTCGGGCCTCCGGGCTGGAGAGGTTAAAAGTGGGATTTAGGATGACCGGGCGGTGTGAGAACCCCGGCAGCCAGGACCAGACACTCCGCGAGTCTCGTGGCAGCAGACCCCACACCAGTTCCACGTGCAGGAGCCCGTAGTGGTGCAACCTCTCCTCGGCCCAGAACCAGCTGCCTTGACTGCGCCGATAGACCTCGGCGGGGTGACTGTCCCGGTAGAAGGCTGTATGGAGGGCCCCGGCAGGGAAATCGAGTAGACGATAATCGAACAGCAGGTAGCCGGTGGTGATGAGAAGAGCGGCCAGCGCACAGGGGAATAAGAAGCGTAGGCGCACCACCAAACGCGCAATTTGTGTCATAAAGCGGCGACCCAGGGACGCAGAGTTGCAGGAGCCTGGCTGGGACATATTCGAGAGGATGCAGGGCACAGCCAGGAGGACGTACACCAGGTGGCAGCAGACGCAAATGGTGGCGAATATGGCAAACCGTTTGACGGCGACAATGTTTGCCGAGAAACTGACAAGCAGGCCAACAGCCGTCGAGAGGCTGGTCAGACAGACGGAAGGTGTGGCATGGCGCAGGCAGTAGGTCAACAATTCGGTCCGATGGGGTCCCCGTGTATGACTCGAACAGTCAACAGTCCCGATGCAGCGAAGTATGTTAGTACATCCACCAACAGCCCCCGACAATCTAGCAGACCTCCAGATCTAGAACGGAAAGTGGATCATGAGAGAAACTCGAAATCGGGGACACAGCACAAGGTTAAGACGTCCCAAAGCAAACCGTCACCGATCGGGGCGACTGAAACACCGGAAAGGCGGGACATGTACATCAGCCTGGCTGCCCGCTACTTGGCGCGTCCACAGTTGGGATCTCGGATCTAGGGAATGAGCCGGTCATGAAGCGATACCACCTTCAAGGCTGGCGGTGTGAGCAGGAGGAATGGATGGAGACTGCCATCTGTTAATTAGGAAACCATCCCGATAGCAGACGGTACCGTATAACCACCTTTCAGGTGAGAGTGCGGTAGATGCTTCACAAGTTTACTATCACCATAAACAACTTCAAGTGCAAGTCACCGTCTCTGCTCGGACCTCGCTGTGGGAGAAACGGTAGATATCGTCGGCCCCGACGGTCGAACAGTCGTATCAGGTCTCAGACAGGGATTCGCGCCAAGTCAGTCATTGCGCCCAACCTCATTATCGATCGACAGACATGCCCGGGTCGATACTGAGGTGCGCCCTCTCATGGCAATTGGCGCATTCCTCGCCGTAATCAAGCTGACACGACTGCAACTATCAGGACGTGCTAAAATCGGAGGCTTCAAAGATAGACAGTTGATGGGGTTAGCTTGGTCCCACTTCATAACGAGACTCAGAATGAAATGGGTCTATATTAGTTTGACTTCTACGATACCTCTAGCGTACAGTGAGTGATCGACCTCGTGTAATATTGGCTGAAATTTTGCAACGGGTTTTCGATTAGGAAGGATTACTTAGGCGCGGCTGCAATACTCATTAGCTTGCGGCACACATATAATGTTTCGAACTCGGCAGGATGACAGCTTTTGAATACACTGCTTTTCAAACTGCAGTAGAAACCGTACTCGGTAAAAAATGACTACTTAAATAGCATGAATTTTATCCATTGATTTCTGATGGTCTTGCAAATTCAAATATATTTTTTAGAAACCACAAACAAAAGTATGCCTTATTTCATTCGTTTGATAGAGAATCACGTCATTTTTATATGTTACACTCGAAGAAGGAGTATAATTCGGTTTTAAAGAAGTTTTTAATTATGAGATTTTTAAGACCGCACAATGTCCATTCATATAATATCGTAACTGTCCGTTTACCACTGATCATCATGAAATATACAAAATAGCCCACATTCATTGCAAAATTTTATGGGCTCTATATGATAGGCATAGAAGAATACATGATTTTCTTTACGCGGAGCGCATGCATCTTGCAGACTGAAATAAATGAGCGATACTGCAAGGACTGATTAGGCTCCAAATTATTCGGCAATTGGAAACTTCCTTCAAACCGAATTATACTCTTTCGAGTATAGCATATAAAGGTGACGTGATTCTCTATCAAACGAATGAAAGAAAGCATATTTTTGTTTGTGGTTTCTAAAAAAATATATTTTAATTTGCAAGACCATCTAAAATCAATGGGTAAAATTCATGCTATTTAAAAAGTTATTTTTTACCGAGTATGGTTTCTACGGCAGCTTGAAAGGCAGTGTATTCAAAAGCTGTCATCCTGTCGAGTTCGAAACATTATATGTGTGCCGCAAGCTAATTAGTATTACAGCCGCGCCTAAGTAATCCTTCCTAATCGAAAACGCATTGCAGAATTTCAGCCAATATTACATGAGATCGGTCACTCACTGTATGTGAGGTTCCAAGTCCCCTTTTCTCTGAGGTCCG
The DNA here is from genome assembly GCA_902702965.1 of Spirometra erinaceieuropaei. Lineage (NCBI taxonomy): Eukaryota > Metazoa > Platyhelminthes > Cestoda > Diphyllobothriidea > Diphyllobothriidae > Spirometra > Spirometra erinaceieuropaei. The sequence continues at coordinate 230,474 of CACRXP010000337.1, read as the reverse complement.
GCCCATGTATTGCTATGGAATAAACCGCGTGTGGGACGCGTAGAGGGGCTGTCAACACTTGGCGGCCACTACTCCCACGTCTGACTCATCAATTCATTACGCCACCTTGCCGGCGGGACATGATGTGTGCGGTGGCGCCCGTCAATTGCGCCTGTCGAACTATCGAAGCCGACAATTTGTCTGGCATGTATCCCACTTTTTTCCTCATCAAAGCCCTTCTGAGTGATAAGACTGCGTCAGGACGCCTGGGGCTCAACTTGCGGCAGAAGATTCTGCCCATTTGAAGTATGCTGCGGACTGGACCTCAAAAACCAACCCGGAGCCCCTCAGGCCGAGCAAACTCGCCTACAGGAACACAAAGCGGCCGCTCGGAGGTTAGACCCTAACTCTCAACTAGCAACACACGTTGGAGAAACGGGGCATACTTTTGACCTCCAGAGGGCTACCATCTTAGGCCGAGGCAACACAAAAACAGAACGGCTAACTCTCGAGGCGTGGTTCTCTGATGACCACTCTATCAACAGGCATCTGGACCTTCCTGCAGCTTACAAAGTCCTACGTCATCACAATTGTAAAGCTCAGGACCAAACAACCGCACCAAACTTAAGAAGGCCGCATGGAGATAGCCCGACGCTGAGTGTACTCGGTGAGGAAGAAGGAGAACCGCCAGACCAACCGCCCGACTAAAGTCCAATCAGTTCCCCTCGACGGAGTGGTGACTCACAAAGCACACAGGCAGAACGCCCGTCAACCATCTCCCGAGAGGCCGAGGCAGCGAGAGGAGGCCGGCCAACACGACTGCCACTTCAAATTAAATTTCTGATCGATTAAGTGCATTTTACGCTTTGACAATTAAGAGCCGACCCAGCTCTTTGGAACGTCAGCACTTAAATAAACCTCTTCCGGAGAGCCTGTCTTCGTCTTCAATTAATCAACCCCGATATCTCAACTTTACCAATCTCAGCTACCAGTATGTTTAAGGAGTGACCTGTACAGCACCCCGGAACGAAGTAATTTAAGCATGTTGACCGGCAGTGCAAAAGCCCTACCTCATAGAAGACTAGCACATCGTCAGCACCCAAGCCGAGAAGCAGGACAACGGCCATCACATTGATCAGGGGGAAGGTTGGGATAGCGAGGACATGTGTGTAGATCGCGTAGGCCACGGTTACTGACCAGAGGATGGCGAAGAGAGTTATCAGCACCATAATCACGCTGCCGTCAGTGATAATGAGCAGAAGGATGCTAAGCAAGCAGGCGCCAAGAGCAAGCCACCTGCAGTCCGTGATCACGTAGATGGAGGAGAGGTCATTGTAGACGCCCACATCAATACCCTACAACAAAGAAAGGCAGGAGAAGACCAATGTGACCCCGCCGCCAGGAGTGGTATTTCAGCTGACTGTTGCTAGGACACAGCTTACGCCAATATGCAGCCGGGGTGTCAGGTTGGCTGTGAGTTCCCGCTGGATGGCTGCCGACTCCGCCACCCGCAGAAAGTCCCCACCCAGATGACGCCAAATGGGAAGAACTAGCAGACTGCTGCGCCAGGTTGATGCAACTTCGCCGCCCTCACGCCTTAGCGGCAGTGCGGTGGCCAGCAGGAGGATGAGGTGAGGATGGCGGAGGCAGGTTTGGGGGACATCTGGGCAGAGCCACTGGGGCGGTGAGGTTCCATCCCAGCAGGAACGTCTGAGCCGGCCAGAGAGGAAGGACTGCAGACAGTGCTCTGCTAGATGGCGTACCTCATCAACGTCTGCAGCGGATATCTGGAAGGGCGTGCAGAGAGGGCCTCAATTGCACCAAGTTCAATACTTCGGAGGGTCAAAACGAAGGGATACATATTTTGCAGTCTAACAAAAAATTGTAAAACTGGCCAGTAATCTTCGGAGAACATAGTGCAGGAAGTATTCGAATGTATGGAAAACACTGGCCGATTTCAGAAACAAACATTCGCAAGAATTTTAACACTACGTACAGTAGATGTGTTATCTCATGAAAGGTTAACCTAAATGCTGAAATGCGTTTACGATTCAAAAATATTGTTTGAGTAGTAGTAGTAGTAGTAAAAGTAGTAACAATTAGTGCATAGCATAATCCCGAGATACTTCAGTCACATTAGGACGCCAACTTCTGACCGTGCTTCTTCCCGACCGCCTGCAAAAACTACACTTCGTAAGAAATGACTACTTAAGTAACATGGGGTTGTCCATCGATTATTAATGCCCTCATAAATTCAAATATATTTTATGGAAAAAATGAACGAAAATATTCTTCCTTAGACTTACTTGGTGGCGAATTACGTCTTCTTCAAATTCTACACCTGGAGAGAGAGTATTGTTCGGTTTTTTAAAAAAGTTTCTAATTTTGAGATTTTTAAGACTGTGAAATGTCCAACCACACAGTAACGGGTCAGCACGTTTATTACTACTGCTTATAAGGCGGACAACATGACCTACATCCACTACAAAATTTTGAAACCCCAAATCCAAGTGCAGTGATAGGTCGGGTTCAAAATAATTCGGGAATTGAGGTTTTTTAGACCAGTGATACACTTTCTCCAAGTACAACATCAACAAGGTAATTAATATGGCAATTCTACTTAAGTAATCTTTTCAAAATTAGAACGCATTTCGGAATTCCGGTTAACATGTCATGAGAAAGCATGCCTACTGTATGTCCAAATAAGTCAAAGTATGATCCCTGAAGACCTATGCATCTCTAGCATCGATAAACAGAATCAATTATGCGTCGTTGATAGAAATCCACTGGCTTTGATGCTGAGAAATCTTTAAATCCAACTTCCACCTCAGTTTTGTTTTTGAACGTTGAATTGCTTAAAAAAGTGGCAGTCAGTGGGCGAAAGATCGGGAGAATACAGAAGAAGCGGTAAAGTCTCGTGTATCAAATCACTGAGTCTCTGCAGTGACATGTTGGCAACATATGGTCGCGCGCTATCGTGGAGCAGAATCAGGTCACGTCGACTCAGTAGTGCAGGTCTCACTTTTCCCAAGTAAACGCGCATTTCTTCGAGTTGCTTGTAGTAAACCATTGCTGTGATGTTCTTATTAGCCTCGAGAAAGCTTCAATAGGTAATTCCAATAAAAGACCACCAGACTGTCACCATAGTCTTTTGCTAATGCAACTTCCGTCTCGGGAAATGTTTGGGTGCTTCGTCATGATCAGGCCGCTGCCCTGATCGCTCACGGTCATCATAAAGAAGTTACTTTTCGTCAGTACGGAATTTCCGAAATTCTATTCTTACAGTTCGATCACTTGTTGATATTGGCGGCTGTTTAGAACGCATTGTGACCGAGATTGAACGCATACAAGAAAAGTAAACACATTTTTTTCTTTTCTCATCTTCGTTATTAAGGGCTTGTATGCTTCAAAACTGTATTCTGGAAGAAATTATAGAAGAATTATTAAAGGGTACACATCAATCTTATTAAGCATGTAAAATCTTGTATAAAGCACTGCAAAATTAGCAATCACTTCCAATTTTTCAAAGCAAGTCGAAGAATCGGCCTGTATTTCCTGAACAACCTAATAACCTTGACCATGTTTGGCAAACTTGTCTACCGCTGGTTAAGTTACGGTTTATCAAACTATAGGCTAGTGTCGCAGATACTCGGAAGAATAATATTGAAGGTGAAAAAGAAATCTTCAACACCATTGTTGTTCCGAGTGGGGAGATTGAGCTTCGCGGCGAAGGATAGTGTAACAGGTTTGTGCTCAACCCCAAAGGGGGGGGGGTGTTAAAAGACCCGGGGTCTGTCACTACTGCCGTTTTTAATTTCCTCGGAAATTAGCCCGCAAAATTAGATTAAATCCTTCGGAGGGGGGAGGAGGAGGATGGGAGGAAGAGGGATGGTGGATGGAGAGGAGGGGGGGAGAAGAGGGAAGACGGATGGAGAGGAGGGGGAGGGGCAGGGGGAGGGGGAGAATGGTTGGCATTATCGCCCTCGGTCTCGAGTAAAACAACCACCTCGCCCAGTGATGCAAAGTGCTTCCACAGTCCGCTGTTAGTTTGGTCTGCATTTTGGATAGGTGGATCAATATTAGCGGAGCAATAGGTCATTTTTGTTAATCAAGAGACTATAAAGCCCAATGGGAAACGAACAAGTGCGCCTGAAATAGAAAAGTCAGCTACCGTTTTCTTGAGTGTGGGGTTCAACAGTGATAAAGAGGTTACACAAGAATGGATCACTCACCAACCCGTGGCCACCTTGGACGTGTCCTAAAATGTTGGGTGCTTAGGCACTTGTGAGATTTGCCATGGCAAACAAAACTACTAAAGTAGGCGGGCCAGGCATAAAGAAGGTTGTCTATGTTCCTTCGCGGCGAAGGATAGTGTAAAAGGTTTTTGTTTAACCCCAAAGGGGAAGGGGGTGTTAAAAGACCCGGGGTCTGTCACTACTGTCGTTTTTAATTTCCTCGGAAATTAGTCCGCAAAATTAGATTAAATCCTTCGGAGGGGGGAGGAGGAGGAGGATGGGAGGAAGAGGGATGGTGGATGGAGAGGAGGGGGGGAGAAGAGGGAAGACGGATGGAGAGGAGGGGGAGGAGGAGGAGGAGGAAGAAGAGGAGTGAGGAGGCAGACGACGTGGAGGGTGAACGAAGAACAGAAGGGGGTGGGAGAACCTTGTAGCGGGAAAATGTGACGGAATAAGCGACCGACGGAAACTTGTCCTGTCGATTGTCTAATGCTTTTAGGAAAGATCTACTGCAGCAATCTAGTCGATAGATGACGGAATATAAAAATATGATGCCGGTCTGATAGGCGCCGGTCTACTGGTCTTGATTTCAACGACTATATATGCCGAGTCTAAGCAGATGCACCTTGATTTGAGGTGGACTAAAATGACGCAACTAACCTCGTCGCAGTCAGATCTCCCAGCAATGCTGACAATGAAGTTCGGAAGAGACCAAGTCGGACAGCAGGCGGCGGCGGCGGAGGGGCCGGCAGATTGTCTTGAACAGAGTTCACCAAAGGCTGTGAGAGATTCGATGCGCTTCTGAAGTGTGCAGAGGCTTTTTACAGCACTCATACTCATAAGAGAATGGCTGGCATTATCGCCCTCGGTCTCGAGTAAAACAACCACCTTGCCCAGTGATGCAAAGTGCTTCCACAGTCCGCTGTTAGTTTGGTCTGCATTTTGGATAGGTGGATCAATATTAGCGGAGCAATAGGTCATTTTTGTTAATCAAGAGACTATAAAGCCCAATGGGAAACGAACAAGTGCGCCTGAAATAGAAAAGCCAGCTACCGTTTTCTTGAGTGTGGGGTTCAACAGGGATAAAGGGGTTACACAAGAATGGATCACTCACCAACCCGTTGCCACCTTGGATGTGTCCTAAAATGTTGGGTGCTTAGGCACTTGTGACACTTGCCATGGCAAACAAAACTACTAAAGTAGGCGGACCAGGCATAAAGAAGGTTGGCTATCTCATAAAATGCCCTTCTTAGTGTTCGCGATTGGCCATAATAAATGACTGGGTTAAGATGTGTCTTTAGGCTCCACGTGCTACCGAGATGTAGCTTCAGAGGAAAGTAGACAGATGGACAGCTGTGAATTTAACTGAATCATTATGGATATTCGTGACGAGGCAGTGAAAAATAATTCCGATAGCCAGTGTTCGCCCCGCTCGGCCGCAACGATTTACCACCTCATCCGTTTATCTCAACTGCAAATTACGACAGTAGCTTTCCGATCTCATGAAATGCTAACTAAAATTCTGAAATACGTTTTTGATTAGAACAGTTTGCGCTAGGTGGGGTTGTAATATTAATTACCCTGCAGCATAATACCGGGAATATTTCAGTCGCAACAGGATGCCGGCTTTCGAATGACCTATTCGGCCGACTGCAAAAGCCGCACGGTAAAAAATGACTACGTGTAGAAAGAATTTTTCCATAGAGTTTCGAGGTCACTACAAATTCAAATATATCCTGTTGAAAGTTTATAAAAAATACCACTTCTTTTGTCCATTTGGTAGGAAATTACGTCTTCTTCAAAATTCGTACTTAAATTAGGGGTATATTTGGTTTTGAAAATTTTGTAACCACGAGATTTTGAAGATCATGAAATATACATCCACATAGTATCGTACTTGTCCGTTTATTAATGTTTCTTATGTAGTATACGACATGGTCCGTCTCCACTGCTGAATTGTATGAGTCCTCTATGGCATCCTCTTAACGACATAAAGAACTATATGACTTTCCTTATATGGAGTGTATATAGCTTGTATTTTGTAAACGCTAAATGCAAATGCAGGCGAATCAAAATTAATCGGGAAGTAAGAAACTCTTTAAAACCGAAGCATATCCTTTCTTAGCGTGTGAAGTTGGGGGATACGCAGTCTGTTACTAAATGAGCATGAAAGAGCATAGTTTTGTGTATGTTTTCTATAAAATACTTTGGAATTTGTAGGGGCATCGAAGCTCAGAGGAAAAAAAGCATACTGCTTAAGTAGGTTCTCTCTGCGCGGGGTTTTTACAGGTGACCGGGAGGAGGCCCATTCAAAGGCTGAAATGACTGAAATATAACTAATAGTACAATCACGCCTAAGTCGATCTTTTCGGGAAGGATTGGATATGCAAGACCACTGCAGAAATAGAGCCCGAAGACTTCTGTAGTACGGGAAAGATGTTGATTGCCAATAGAAGCGAAGAGACGAGTCCCAGGAAACAGTCTTGAGGAAGAAGACACGATCGCCGGGACAAGAGCTTTATTAGCCTGACGTTTCGGATTCCTGCTCGAATCCATCATCAGAGACATGGAGATAAGGGTGGTTCATGCACATGCGGCTGCAGTATTTATAGGATGCAGTGGCCATGCTACCGCATACCTATGAATATTCACGGCTCCCTCCCCTTCATCAGGGATCGTTGCACGTGGCGTGATGGCCGAAATTCGCGTCGCTAATTGCTCCGAGTGCTCCTCCAAGATTGCCAGGCGAGACTTCGCGAGTACCGTCAAAGGATTGACCAAGAAAAGATCAGATGCCGTGAGTTCATGGACGAGATCGGTACAAATCTGCTCCTGCAGAGGATAGCTGAACAAGCCCGCGAACAGAGAATGATACGCGACGCAGCACTGGAGAACAAATTCCGAAAGCTGCCCAATCCAACGTCGCCCAGAAACGACGAACGGGTGCACAACCTGTCATCAAAGGAGCTGACGAAGGATCAGATGCAGGTTTTACGGCACGAAGCTTCATTTAACACGGCTGACGCCAAACCTGTTAACATGATTGCAGCAGTGGAATCAATCCTTTGTCAGACGGAGGCAACGGAGGAGACTAAGAACCTCATCCGACACCAAGTGTCGTCTATTCTGATGGCCCACAGGCCGCGGGAAGTGCTTTCCAAGGTCGAACGTGATGCGCTTAGAGAACTCAAGGCCGAACAAGACTTGGTCATCGTGCCAGCGGACAAGGGGCGCTCCACGGTTGTGCTGGATAGGACAGACTACCTTCAAGAAGCCAAAGGTTTACTGGAGGATCGACAGTTCTATGTCCCATGTGCAACGAACCCTGTAAAAGCGCTGACACGCGAAATTAATGTTACGTTGTTGGCCTTGGAGAACTCAGGTGCAATAACACCGACCGACAGACGCATGGCGAGACCCCAAGATACGGCTTTGGCCCGATTCTATGGCCTCCCTAAGGTGCACAAAGACGGCGCTCATCTCCGACCCATCGTGTCGCTCAAAGGGACTCCAACGTACGGACTGGCTAAGTGGCTGTTCCGGCGTCTTAAGTTCCTGACCGCGGAGTCAGACACCACGGTCTCTTCGTCAGCAGAATTCCTGCAGAAACTCAAAGGGGTAAGCCTCCATCCAAATGAGGTCATGGTATCTTTTGATGTTACATCCCTTTTTACTTCTATTCCCCAGGACCTGGTGATCGAGACAATGGAGCTGCTTCTACAAAGCAAATACGATGAAACGGAGAATCGTCTTGGACGCGCCCAAGTCCTTCAGCTCCTGAAGTTCTGTCTCAGGACGTACTTCACGTTCGACGAGACAATCTACGAACAGGTGAAGGGCACACCAATTGGTTCGCCGATTTCGGGCTTCATCGCCGAGGGGGTCCTGCAACGGTTAGTCGCTGGTCTTCCAACACCACAAACCGAAGTTCTGGGCCCGGTATGTGGATGACACCTTCGTCGTTATCGATCGGGATCAACTGCTGACATTCAAGGAACGTCTGAATGCGGTCTTCCCGGACATACAATTTACGATGGAGGAGGAAGAGAACAACCAGCTGGCTTTCCTGGATGTCCTCGTATGCCGCAAGGATTATGGTGGACTAAAGACCAAAGTGTTCAGGAAAGCGACAAATACGATGCAAGTACTGAACTTCAACAGAAACCACCCAATCAGTCACAAACGCAGTTGTTTAAGGACGCTCTATCGGCGTGTCGAAACGCACTGCAGTGAGCCGGAAGACAAGATTGCTGAACTACAATACCTCCGACGGGTATTCAAAGCCAATGGCTAACCGCGCGACTTTGTCAACCAGTGCATACGCAAAATGAACGAAAGGCCTAACCGCACGGACACCAAAGTTTGGCGAGCGCTTCCATATGTTAAGAACGTTTTGGAAGCTGTTGGCCGCCTTCTCGCACCACTTGGGGTTGGAGTTGCACACAGGCCGGAGGCAACCATCAGGCGTCAGTTGATGAAACCAAAAGACCCACTGCCATGGCAAGAAACGTCTGGAGTCGTTTATCGGATCTGGTGCAGTTGCGGACAAAGCAACTACGTCGAAGAAACCGGAAGACAGCTCCGAACGCGAGTGGCCGAACACGCTGCAGCAGTGCGGAGAAATGACGCCAGCTCTCAAGTTGCGGCTCTTTCGACGGGTTGCGGTCACACATTCAAATTTGACGAGGCCGAAATTCTCGCAAGAGGTGACAACCGCGTGAGCCGGGAGCTGCTTGAGTCATGGTTTACTGGCCCCCAGTCTATTAACAAGTGCAATGATCTTCCCATTCAATACACCGTGCGGAGACTTCGTCTAGGCGGAGTAATTGGCCACGCGGAGAGCGCCCTGGTGAACACTCTTCCCAACACCCGGGTCAGCGCGTCAGATGGTCCAGCAATCATCACACCAACATCCAACGCACGTGATGAAACTGCAGTAATTAACGACGCGAATATCGGCCATCACGCCACGTGCAACGATCCCTGGTGAAGGCGAGGGAGCCGTGAATATTCATAGGTATGCGGTAGCATGGCTACTGCATCCTATAAATACTGCAGCCGCATGTGCATGAACCAGCCTTATCTGCATGTGTCTCTGATGATGGATTCGAGCAGGAATCCGAAACGTCAGGCTAATAAAGCTCTTGTCCCGGCGATCGTGTCTTCTTCTTCAAAAGATGTTGATATTAGTCTTATCAGCAGGGCATACGGACGCGGCAACTGACGGAAGGCATTGAAAAAAACTCGCATTTCTGTTTGTCGGAACAGACCGCGCAGTTTGAAAGGGGTGAATTAGGGCGTGTCAACAGTGGAGGACGTAAAATTGAAGGTCACTGGCTAAAGACGGCCGGCTTGGGTAAGACAGTATGCGGCAGGCTAACTTAACCCTAACCTTTAAAATAACCTTAGCCCTAAATTTGTTCATTTTCTTAGGGTCAGCCAGAACTGTAACCCTGGTACAGCATGCCCACCGAAATCCAACAAGTAGGTATGTCATAATGATAAAAGAAGGAGCCTGCATATCTAATCGCAGCCATCTAATTGAAAACCCCAGGGGATTTTGGCCAGCTTAGGTGGGGTTGTAATATTAATCACTGGGCAGCATAATCATGAGATATTTCAGCCACAACAGGATGCCGACTTTCGAATGACCTCCTTCCCGGTCGACTCCAAAAATGGCCATTTATGAAGCATGAATTTTCCCCGTTGAGTTTAGACGCCCGTATAAATGTAAACATATTTTGTAGAAAACGCGTGCGCATTTGGTAGAAAATTACGTCTTCTTCCAATTCTGTACTTGAATTAGGAGTATCTCTTGGTTTGAAAAAAAAGACCTTTTTGAACTTCCGAACAATTTCAAACCCGACTGTCAGTTGCGATTGCGCTTATGGGTTTCCAAACCCTGTGCTGTAAACTTTTCGTGTAAGGAAGTTCACATTTCTCCACTCTCTAAGACAATATCATATAGGGCTCATTAATAAACGAGCAGATACGATGCGATTTGAATGAACATTTCACGTGCCTAAAATCTCATAACGAGAAAATGAAAAAGTAGCAAATTCGAAATAAATATTTTTGTGAATCTTATCTGTAAAAAAATGCTTGAATTCATAAACGCATCCAAAACCAATGGGAAAAAAACATAAAACATGAACAGTCATTCTTTGCCGAATGCGGTCTCTGCAGGCGGCCGAAAAATGCGCATTCAAAAGCCGGAAGTATGCTGCGCAGTAATTAATATTACAACCACACCTAGAGCAGAGCTTCCTAATCGAAAACATATTTCAGAATTTTGGTTAACATTTCATGAGATAGGTAAGCTGCTCTTGAAACTACAGCCGTTGAAAAGCAGGGATCCAGGTGGGCTAAAATAGACATACGCTAAATTTAAACATCCCTATCTCGCGGAAGCCCGTTAGGTCAAACTGCATTTTTGTGCACTGGGACCAGAGCCAGAAAAGGCGTCCACGCGTTACACTCGCCACAACCGCCTCCGACCCGCGATTTCGCGACCTGGTTTTCGGACATGAGACAGAGACGGAGAAGCCTGTGCACGGCTGTTGCTGATCAAGGGCAGATATGACTGCACGCCTCTCTAATGCACCCTGGGAAGGCCTAAAATATGGCAGGCTATGCAGGAGTGTGCAGTCCACGTTTCGATGCATGCTGGAGGCCAGCATGGCTGAGAAAAAGCGAAACTAGGAGCAAAAGCCGCGCCATTCCCGCATACATATTGTTGGTTATGGGCACCGTTTGGTTTATAAGGTCTCATCAAACTGCCCTAAGACACTGGATCAGCGACTGCATCAGATTACGTAAGCCGGTCTTGTACGCACAAAGGAGCCTCGTGGAAGCTCCCGGTTGACCATAACCAAAGATCCGTTAACTGCATGTAGTCTGACACGGTTTTCCCTGACCATCACATCCTCCCAACTCACTACCTCTTGTTGTCATCTTCCTTGTTCCCACATACCCTCTTTAATCGATTTCTCCTATCACTCGCGTGTTTAAAATGTACCTCATTGATATTTTGGCAGATTTTGAATAATTGATATCGACCCAACTGTGAAGAACTCGGCGCCTCGGTGGGATTCGAACCCACGCAGTAAGGGGGAAGGCTTTAGTACAGCCAACGCTCTAACCACTTGAGCAACGAGGCCCCGCCGGACGACGCGAGTTTTATCACACTTGGGTCAAATTACCCGCCCAACCTACTGCAACGTCTGGAATCCACCAAATCTGATACAGTAAGTTGACTGCCCAAGCAGGATTTCCTAAGTAATTCACCTAGAATCCACCAGATGACTACTAGGCTCACGTTATTCATGGAGCTAAGTGTGATAAAACTCGCGTCGTCCGGCGGGGCCTCGTAGCTCAGGTGGTTAGAGCGTCAGCTGTACTAAAGCCTTCCCCCTTACTGCGTGGGTTCGAATCCCACCGAGGCGCCGAGTTTTTCACAGTTGGGTCAATATTAATTAAAATGTACCTCGCTCCCACGTAAATGCACTGGCTTGATGAGCTTTTACCGAAAGCTAACGTGTGTTCGCCAATTAACCTCCGAAAAACTTCGAGCAGTTTAAAAAGAAACAGTCGGCAAAAACGAACATGGAGGAAGCAACGTTTTTATCACATTTAGGGTTTCACGTGCGCGCTAGATCATTTTCAACAAAGCTCACTAACACCTGAAGTCTTTAAAACATAACTTGGTTTTCAGTCTGATTTACTTCATGCGCATATGTCCTGCAAATGGGGATATCAAGCCTTGTTAAATGGACAGTTAGTATACTTCATGGACAGTCTCTGTAAACCTGTGCTATATTTTCGACCGAATGTCGAAAATAATTCATTTTTTCGGGAAAAAATTTGAGAAGACGTGTTTGACCACAAAAGAACTGTGAAAAATTACTTTTTCCCCGAAAATTCTTTTAGGGAAAAAAGTGGTTTAGTGAAAGCATGAAACGTAAGGTGGGAGATTTTCTCAACTGAGCCCAGAAAAGTCCTTAAAAACCATGCCGCGTACCACCATATATTCAATGATTTGTCAATATTTCAACACCCTACCTCCGTAGTATTTTCTGCTAGACCGCAGGTTTAGGAAGCTGTCTTGATATTTTGAGCATTATGGTGTGATTGGCTAGAAATGAACGAAAAGTAGCGAGAAAGACGCATCTTCTTCCACTTTCGACTTGTAGGATCAACATCGTGAGTAAAAAGGCGAAAATGCAGAAAGTTAAATGTAACAGGACAGACCTGGATTTTCAAAACAAAATAGCAATTGATTGGTCGAGGAGGAACGACGTGATCTAGGCAATAGCTCGCGACTGTTGGCAGGCCCTGGAGAAAGAGGCAGATAATCATGTTCCCCTGGTGACTGCAAGTCTAAAACCTTTTCGGGAAAGGGAACCAGATGTTGCTTCAGCGCCTCCAATTGGTCAAGCCTTGCCGAGCTGACAGTGTTTATAGTGACGAACTCCTGCGTGAAAAAAAACACGGCTCAGCTCACAAACAATGACGAAGAGCAGTAGAAAACGAAATCTAAAGCGCGGATTGTTAGACGCAACCGGGCCGGAGTTGGGAAGTTAAGAGACTTTGGCGTATGTGATATGTGCCCTATGGCACACATTTGTTGTTGCCAGTAACATGCTGGTGGACGGACAGAAGGGGGTCGAACAAGATCCTTACCACAACAGTGAGGCTCGCACGCCCACTTGACATGTCTATATATCTCACTTCATGAGGTCTGTTACGCACTGATGTTCGGCAACGACTGTGAAAAAGCCGCCTGCGTCTGACCTGCTGTCGGTTTCGATCGGGAATATGCAATTGTAGGGGGCGCTCACCGATCGTTCTTACGGAACTCACTCGTTCCGTTGTGTCTTGCGGGCTCTCTCTCTCAAGCCCTACCAACAGCCGCACAGCGGTGCATGATATAGGCAGTATGTTATTGCCGACACTGTATATTCCCGATCGAAAACCGACAGGGCAACGGGCTCGCGGCCCAGTGGTTAGAGGCATGGACTTCTAACTAACAGGTTGCCAGTTCGAGCTTCGGGTGTTCCACACTTCGGGGGTAGGTATGAATGGCTGACGACGGCTAATAAGCCAGAAATGGCCATTCCAGTCTCCCTTGTCTTTGTCGGTAAAAACATACTGCATATATATATATATATATATATATATATATGAGAAGATAAGGCGATCGCAGGAACCATAGGTATAGTTGCCTGACGTTTCGAAAGCAAACAAGCTTCCATCATCGGAGGTGGTTTGCGTACTGCACGTCACAGTATTTATGGGTTTTTGTTCTTCGTGCTGGCGTGTCACT
>CACRXP010000337.1:198762-212588 GCA_902702965.1 Spirometra erinaceieuropaei | reverse complement strand
GACGTGCAGTACGCAAACCACCTCCGATGATGGAAGCTTGTTTGCTTTCGAAACGTCAGGCAACTATACCTATGGTTCCTGCGATCGCCTTATCTTCTCAGTTATATCCGGGAACGCGCATTTTTGCTTCAATCAGCAATATATATATATATATATGGCAAAGGTATTATACCATACTCCCGACAAAAGTAGTAGCTAAAAGGCCAGACACGTGTTTCGTCGATATTTTGCCGCTGCGTGACGCAGCTGCGAGGGGTTCGGCTACTCGGTGGGTCCCCTCCAGCGTTCTCTACACTGTTCCTGGTATATGAACTCCAGAGAATAATCAAACTAATAATTTCAAGAATTGTTCAGTGCAGGACATGGAGCTAAGTCTCCGGGACATGGCTTTTTAAAGTCAGGCCCGAAATTTTAATGAACATTAGAGTCGAAGACAATCGACTACTGCGGAATAGACACGTAACGCCCATTCTACAAACAAGCAGTACTACAAGTAGTATAAAACTTATATGGCAATAGGGTAGTCATAAACTGCAAGAAGAACTGGTGGTACCTTGGCCGGATCATCGAAAACGGGGAGCTTTGAGAAGATCAGGGAGACAGTCAAAGAGGTAATGAGTAGGACGCCGACGAGGAATAAGCTCAGTCGTGGAAATGAAACGAGGAAGATCGCGTACCTATAAAATAAGTTCGATTTCCTTAACTTAACGTGGTGGAAAAAAATAAAAATAAAATGCCGACAGGCAATACGCAGGACTCACCGGCGGGAAAGAGATCCTATGGGTTTTTTGTCTGTCGGTAGTTCCGTTTCTCCAGACGGGCTCTCGTTCTGATCATTCATGCTGCCTTGTCGGTATATTGTTTCACTAGGCTAGACGGCATAAGTCAGTCATACATTATAGGAGGAGCAAGTACTTTGAAGGAAAAATAGCACAAACGCAAGTACAATGCAGGCGTACAATTCAGAGGAAGCCCCTTAAGAAGGCGAATGAAAAAGATGACAGACGGAGGAAAATTAAATCCACGTAGCAATGATTAGCCAGTCAGCAAAAGACCGTTATGGGACAGTTAGGGTGTTCAAAAAACTGATCGCTGGCCAGAGAAAGTGATCTGAAATAACAATATTGTATAATAATAATAATAAATAATAACAATAACATTGTATAATAACCTGGTGAGGTCATTAGACGGGTAAAGGCCACGCGGCAGATGTGCTGGACCAACACAGGAGTCAGATTGGAATCCGGCCGGCGTTATCAGGAGTGCGTACCCATAGCAAATGCCAAAATTGGGCCCAATCAACTCGCTTGCTTACTTGATACAGCTGCGATCATGCCTGATCTAGCCGGCCTCGATGATGTAACGTACCGTACCTCGTCATGCGTGACCATCCGGGGCAGCAGCTCAACCCATTCTCTTCGCCAACGACGAAGACCGAATACCGAAGGTTCAGGAACCACCTCCATGTCTTGACGAACTGTGTCGAGCCAGGTTTTGAGTTGGCCCCTCTTCGACACCTCCAATGAGGCAACGGTGCCGGATCGAGGGCAGTAACGAGGAGCCCCTGAGATGGACAACGACGAACAGGCCCAAACTACCTCAGTCGTCTTTCTTGGATGGCCTGCGTTATCCTTGCGATATTGTCGCAGCGAGCGCGGACTGTCTCATTTGAGACGAAGTCGGCGAACCTCACTCGAAGGATGGTCCTCAAGCAGTGGTGGTCAAATACCTCCAGTTTTCGCTCGTCCTCCACGCGCACAGCCCAGCATTCACAACCATAAAGAAGGGCAGACCGGACAGACACACGGTACATGCGGATCTTAGTGGCGATTGAGAGTTCGCGTCGGATCCAAAGACATTTTCGAAGGCTTGAGAAAACCCGGCGGGCAGCATCAATTCGGGAGACAATGCCATCCTTACCATGTCCATTAGGCAGCAGCCTCTACCGAGGTATTTAAAACTGTCTACGCCTTCAAGTTAACAGCCATCAATCCCGAAGGGTGTCCTGTCTTGGTCAGGGATGCAGCTTGAAAACACTTTAGTCTCAAGTTGCATTCCTAACCAGGAGAGGGCACCCCTGGGGATTGATGGCCGTCAACTTGAATCGCAGACTCATGCAACGCAAATGAAAACCCGTGCCGCCCTCCCCCAACTTTTGTTGTTTAAAATTCTGGTCAGGTGGTTTTGTGGGCCAGGGGGTGTGGCGGTACACCTAGGTGCGGGTTACGCCGTGCCAGCCACCCGTGGCCTCTACCGCCTCCGGCCTTTTTGACTTGATTATGACACCGGATCCAGGTGCGGGAGGAGGAGAGAGTGCGGTAGATGCTGCGCAAGTCCACCACCACTACGAACTAATTCACGTGCAAGTCGTCGTCCCTGCTCTTACCCGGATGTGTGGTATATGGTGGACATCGTCGGTCAAGACGGTCGATACGCTAGTATTGGTACAATACAGTCGATGTATGAAGTGTGGTAGTGCAACTTCGAGCGCATAAGCATGAGTGGGTAACCAAATAATAGTGGTAAACGTTCCATTCGCAGGTGAATTCTAGTGGCCTTGGACAGTTTTTGTGCTTCGAAAGCCCACTCAAATGCTCATCCTGGACGTTATAGTACCTTCCTTTTGTCTCGAGCTACTTGATTAACAACCTCGTTACAGCTATCAGTGCGAAAGGTTAGCGGTCACCGGCAGATGCGGTGTTCGGTATGTTGAACCAGGCTGAGAGATACAACGACCACGGGTGGACGTGATTTGCCAGTTAGGCCGGCTGCGGGGGCACATAGAAAATTAGGCATCAACTTCAAAGGTTGAAGAATATGCAATCGCGAGTCAGACGTAGCGGTGCTACGGGGACGCGGAAGGATGACGTCTGACACAGGGACTGGCCTCTAAAATACAACAGATCTAAATATACCACTGTAAAATTATAGGGCTTATGAAGACTGGATACAATTCTAATGCCGACCGAGGACTGGAAAAGCTAACACGTAATATTTGTTGATAATCTTTGCCTGTGTAATTTCCTATCGTGTTCACCAGGAATGCAGCCGAGAACTTTCGTCGACAAAGACATAGGCACTAAAATAGGTATTATTAGCCACTGGTATCCCAACACCGAGAGCTTGCGCAAATAAGCTAGAAATGATCATTCCAGTCTTCCTATCATTATCACAAAAATTGCTCGATTATTGCTTGCTAGTGCCAATACGACCGACTACGTTGGAGGTATAACCTTATAAGTCAAACTGAACGGAGATGCCCTTTTTTCCTGCGCATTACTTCCGTGTGAAGGGATTCTAATTATCCAACAGGGTACGCGGTCCACGTGCCTTAATCACGTAATAAAGCGATAAAATGTATCTTTGTACGGCTCCTGGTCGTGGATAGCTTGGACAGCCTCTGTGGCGTTTTTCTTAGTGACTCAGGACGCAAAAAAAACTGTGACAGCATACCAGGTATGTCCGGCCCGATTTCCTCTTCAGTAGCAAAGAGCAAATAGTCGAAAGTCTAGAAACTCCTCGATAATCTGGTAGACCACGTTCAATCAGGCTTTGAGATGAGGTAAATGCAGTCGGAGGTGACATTTGAAATGCCACTTATTTCGCCATTCACACGGTCTTAGGCTTCTGCGTGAGTCAATTAAAGCATATTCAGTGAGATTTCCTCCCACGGCATGAACGGCCAGAGTGAATATCAACGAGCTATCAAGTGGAAAGGTAAAACCTGCTGGGCAAACAAGACCAAGCCGCTGGAAACACTGAAGGCAGTAGAAGGTTCTACGAAGCGTGAGGCACTAATCAGCACACTGTCACCCTGACCGAAAGGCTTAAAGATTTTTTCTTTGCGGCTTGCTGCTATAAATGCGGAAGTTACTGAGCAAAACGACAGTGAAGAGTACGTTTAGTGCCAAGGTCTATATCACGGTGCCAAGTGAACATAGGCCTGTCGGTTCTCTCGAACATAGGGATAAGAGCAACGTCAATAAGATATAGCGGTACAGTTCCGGTTCCGGGAGTGGCTGGGCATCGAGGAGACAAATCGGCCGCTTATGAAAAATTCAAGGCACTAATATGACAGGACGAATACTACTCCCCATCTGGCAAAGCCACCCTGCCGTTGTCGACTCGTGAACATTTACGCCTTAAGCTGTAGATTCTGGGGACGGTTGAGTCAGAATCGGTGCCAGCCGAAACGACAGATAGGACTGAATGCTTGAAACAAAAGTCCGGGAAGCCTTCGCAGTGAGTGCTAACAGTCTTGCTAAGGCCAACAGCCTTGCGGTGCTCCCACACCAGGAGGCATGATGGAGTGGCTTAATTAAGAGACCTGTTTAGAGCATGGAAATCAACTACTTTGTCTCATACACAATGTGAATTTATTCAAAAGCACACCCGAGTTTGGAAAAAATATCAATACCTTGTGAATACTAGCGGGATTTTGTGCACCAGAGGTTGATAAAACGACAGCAAACAGCATCCCGAGAGATGTGAGTGAGAGAGGCCGTCCCAAGACTTCCGGTAGGAATTCTCGGGAAGACGCACGGGTAATGATGAGTTCCGTATGATAACAGAATAGCGCGAAGGACTGTCAGTAGATAACAGCGTACTAAACGTGCTTCTTGACTTAAATAACGCATTTAACGAATCTATATTAAATTTGCGATTATACTACACCAAAATGGCTTTAAAAAGTCAAAATGGACGGCCTCACCCTTCTTGACGAAAACGGGGGCGGGCCAGTCACGTATTATACAGTATCTATCAAGCGAATTCCAGAAATCTGATGTACTAACATTTTAAAACACTTAACGTCTGCACAAAGTCCTCACAGACCTTAACGAAAGGCACGTTGGACAACGAAGGGGCGCTTACGTCTCATCCATGAAGATTACTTAACAGTAAAGTGTAATCAATTCAATAATCGAAGTCACATTTTTATGAGCGCAATGTTATGTCTTATAGAAAAATAAGACCAAACGTTGGTATGGGCCTTGATTATCTGGGCACATTACTGCGCTAAAACATGTTAAGTGTACACGGCGCCAATCGTAGGACAAATGGACCGCTTTTCTTTATTCTGAGAACAGAATAAGAGATACCGCTCCGAAAATCCGCATATACATTGCCAGAAAAATTTCAAACTAAAATCATAGATACATACTGAAACTTCGAAATCGGCAGATGAATATCTGCAGTGCAAGTGTCCCTTCGAATGGTTACAGGTCTGTCACATGCTCACACATTTCATAGCCATGCACTCTGGATTACACGCGTTTCAACACACACGTCCACGCATTCCGGGGAAAACGAAGACGGTACATACACTAAACTTTCCTTACTACGACGTGCCGGTAAGCTAATCGATAGCCCGCAAACCGGGTCCATATATGAACTCAGTAGAAAAGTCAACCTCATAACCAACCCCCGCGTGTGGGTGTAAATAAAAGGGTTCGCTTTTCATTTACCATTATGCGTGACATTTAAATAGCATCTTTCACTCTGACAGCCAGTGAGACGAGCTGCGGCGGAATCGCCAATATCGCAACCACAAATCCATCGCAATAGCCCGCGCATATGCTTACAACCACAACACCAAGAAATATATTAAAGATCATTCTAAACAAAGAAAACCAGTAGGACAGAATAAAACCTACACTTTGACACATCCTTATGTGATAACACCCGAGGAATAAGTATTGTGTTTCGAATAAAAGTGCGGCTGGCATTCTGTTTAAGACCAACGCTTGACTTTATTGCAAACTTTCAAGTAGCTTGCTCATTCTTTACGTTTGTTCCAAAGTGCAAAGGATGCCGTTCCCGAGCTTTACGCTGACTGTATACTCTGCAGCAAAGCAATTCTAGCATACACAATGTACAAAGGCCAAGTGCAGGCGAAGACGACTGGGACTGTTATCTCGAGGTGCATAACCCATCTCCAGAATTTAGTAATGATGACACAAGCCTCAACCACTTAATAAACAATAAAGCTAACATAAAAACTGAAGATACGATAATCGCAGGCGACCTAAATCGTCCAGAAATAAACTGGGTCAAATGATCGGCACCTACTAGGCACGAAGAACTGTTATCTTCAATTATATTTAATAACTGGACACAAATAGTTGACAAACAGACCCAAGGAAACAATATACTAGACGTTATTTTCACCAACGATATCTGATCCCACTGTATGCACTACGACTGCGTAAATTTTGAAAGTGACCACAAATAAATAATATCAGAACTTTCCATAAATGCAAAACAAACAGCCCGTTTTAGTAACACGCGCCTAAGCCAAAAACACTTGACAAAGGCTCCACGAACAATTATGTAGGTCATTGCACTGGAGCCCATATCTTCTAACAACATCCCATATGGAAGCAGTTACCCTATTGTACTCTGTCCTTTTCATAATTCGAGATACATTAATAGACGAAAGACTCCCGTATAAGAAATAACTTATCAAACACTTCCTGTTATATACAATATGGCCCAAATAGGAGCCATTGTTCTCAAAATGACGCCTGATATTGTATGTATAACAGAAGCCTGGATCCATTCTCTAATTCCTGACTCTGCACATCTCGAAGATGACTTCGATTTTTACCGTCAAGGCCGCACGACTAGACGTGGGGGCGGTTGTCTTCTTCATATTAGATCCTACCTAAGGCACTCTCCCTATCATCTGGATACCTCCTCACTCACTGGAAATTTCTATTTTGCATCTGTTATTCACTAGCCGCAAAGCAAGGCAATTATTGGCTGTATCTACAATCCCCCAAATTCTTTAGCCAGTGATGATTCACAACTCTGTGAAATCTTTAAATTAATTTCTGAAGCTGCTTTCGATGTTAAAATAAGCACTGATGATTTTAACCTTACTGAAATAGACTGAGTCTCCAATATCCGTCCACCTAGTTCGCAGCCTTCCAAGATATTATCAATTTTATAATTGGTCTCAGCTGGTGTTCCCTCCCCTAAGAGATAAGCACATAATAGATCTAATGTTTACCAATGACATTGCTCCTCTTTTTGTGCTTTCAAAAACGACCTTTTTGATGGTGACCACGTAATGATTCAATGTTGCTTACCGCTTGTCTTTTCAAAAAAAGACCAGCACAGTTCGGACTTACATAAGCAACTATTGTGTGGATAACGACTTAATAACTAACTATATTAGATCTTTGGATTGGTGTGGCTTCCTCTCCTGTAGCGATGCAGCCATTCTTCGTGATGTCATGTCCAATGTTTCCAATGACATCTTAAAGTTTATGCCATGCAGATATCCCAAGTCTAATTCTGCGGATTCTCTTGTTCCTTATTTTCTTCGCAACAGGATAAAAACGTTCAGACGGCGGATGCGTGACTTCTCCACTAGTTTCTTGTCAGTTCATCTTAGAATCACAGAGATTTTCGAAATGGCCTCAAGAATGCGCCAAGCGCGCGACAGGCAAAGAGAATCACATGCCCTCAGTGATCCGAACCCTACCAAACCCATCGCTAGTATCTTACGTCATCGGCCCTCCTCTAAGCGTGGTCATGGACTTCCACCCCTGCTTAATTTGATAACAAAGTCTTCCTCACCGATGACACTGACAAGGCGGAGTTGTTTAGTGCTTTCTTTGCAAAACACCTTAATACGGAGTCCGATCTAGTCCCTTTCTTTCGATCACTTTCTGATAGGACACTGAGTGTAATCGGTGTCTCCTCAGATCTCATAAAGAAACACATAAGTCGTTTGAAATACTCACACTGCTCAGGAACGGACGGCATTCCAAATTCGATTATTAAACAAACATCCGACCGTCCTATATTCCTTATTCATTTATTCTCGGTTTATATTTCAAAAGGATTCTTTCCTGAAACATGGAAAACGTCAATTATCATTCCCGTTTTCAAGTCTGGATCTCGGTCCGATGTTTATAACTATCGGGGGGTGCACAAAACGCCGTCTCTAGCAAAACTTCTTGAAAGGATTATTTTCAATGAAATTCTTGACTTCTGTCTACCTAATCGGATTCTGAGCTCTAATTAGCCTAGATTTTTACCTGCACAATCCCGCGGAACTTAACACTTGGCATTTCTTAATCAAATCAACTCTCTCCTTAAAGGCTTTGACAAAGCCCCTAATAGAAGACTCATAGTAGCCTAATAGATGATAAAGCTAAAAATTCATGGAATTAGCCTCCCTTTTTGGACTTTTAAAAATCCTATCTTCAAAACCGATAGCAAGTGGTGCAAATTTGAAATGTAGTCTCAAAACCAGCCCCTATTAACAGTGGAGTACTTTAGGGCACTATCCTAGCCCCCCTACTATTTCTCATATATATTCACGACTTATCGTCCATGTCAGTATCAGCTAAGACATTTTTATATGCGCACGACCTTAAACTTCCGAATGTATATAACGGGAATACAGTTGCCAATATTCACAGAACAATGAAACTTATCTCGGAAAACTCAGCGAATGGAGTGGTCAATGGCAGATGCCCTTTTCACCCGAAAAATGCCATTTATTGATCTTTGACCCACCGAAACTTCCTGCAAAATATTCGGGATAATGAAGTAACGGAGGCCCAATACGTAAAAGACTTAGGTTTCAGCTTTACAAATACCCCTCATTTATCTCCCTACGTCCAGCAAATATCACCGAAAGCCACTCTCCTGTGTGGATTCATATGCAAAATTTTCACATTAAAAGCACTAAGAATCCTACCTTTCAGAATGTACGTTTAACCTCTCCTAGATTACTGCTCAATTTTCTTCCATGAAGTGCTCTCAGACGGCCGAAAGAAACTAAAAGTCATTCAGGAACGTTTTATTAGATCTTTGTCCAGAAGTGGTGGCACACAGGGTTCATACTTAGAATTATACCATAAAAACGGTCTTCGGCCTCTCTGGATCAGAGGACTCCAAAATGGTCTAAACTTCCTGTTCAAGGTCATCCATGACCGATGAATTCTCAAAATGAATTTACTAACAAACCAAAAAGCCCCCAGAAACACCAGAAATATCGAAGATATTATAAGGATCCCCAAATTCACAAAATAAGAACGTCACCTTTCTACTCCATAAGATGTGTCACTATCTGGAACGCCCTTCCAAGTCCTATTCGGATAAGTCGAGCACTAATCGCGTTTAAAACAAAAACTAAGAAATTCCTTTCAAATAACAATACACATTTTTTGAATAAGATAGGAAACTTTTAAGTCAATTCTTTGATATAGAAGTTGTTCCGAAAGGGCTCTGATTATGCCAGCCGCTTGAATAATACCGGAACACAGCAAAAAAACAATCGAATTTATGAAAGACAGCATCATTGATAAACATAGAACAGATAGTGATATTCTTTCTTTCCTCCCTTTATCGTTTCTATCTGCTATGTCACCTGGCACTAAATATCCTCTAAGGAGCCAAATATAACATCCATTTCGATAAAACCCTGATATTAGTTGTACGTAATTCTATGTTAAGGCCATATCAAGCATATATACAACTATTTTTGATCATGGTAAACAGACGGCCACTATTCCTATAATATCACATTAACAAGATCAATATGAAACATGATTCAATATTATTTTGACAGCGTTGATTGTGAGTTACCATTGAATGTTTCTTACTCCTGATATATATTCATCTTCTCCAGCTCTTAGTCCAGACAAATATGGCAAGCCTCCTGAGAAACACGAAGGAAATGTGCGACCGTCCCTTTACAACTGGCCAGATGGACTGACAATCACCAACTAGAAAATGCCCAAATTTACCTAACTGGTCAGGACGATAACAAAGTTCTTCAATTTCCATGAAGGACATATTATTCATGCCTCTCCATTCCTCAGAAATTATCAAACTGCGCACTTCAATTTTTATATTGTACATATCGTTCTGTTTTGAAACCCTTGCGATTGTTTTTCCTTGGAACTCGGGGTTTTTTAACTTACATCCAATTATCAATTCACGCTCTATTGACTAAACAGATACTTAAAACAAATGAAGTCCAAGTGAAGTCGAAATGGATGAGTTTGTTCTAGGTTTTTTTTCCTGTGTTCAAAGGAGACTGACAGTGCCCAAGGAGCGCTATAATAAACCTATTCTATTCTATCTCATGAGACCTAATGACGGAAACTGACAGTGCCGAAGTGTCGCTATAACAAACCTATTCTATTCAATTTGCGGTCACGCTAGCCATTGCACTCCCTGCCCACTTGCCCAGCACCATTTAGGAAACGCCCTTTTCTCGTAAAGAAAATATGTCCGAACAGTTTTATCAACCAATACGTTCGCACATTTGTTCAAAAATGGACGTTTCGAAATCTTCGGGACATTTCCTGCCCTAGTACCTGCCTTACACTTTAGTTTTGTGTGTCGGTATGCTTTTCCATGAGAGAAGAGTATTGCATTCTTGGCGATTTTACTAAACAGAGCTTTCTTCACCTAAAAATCGATCTTGGTCCGATGTTAACCGTGAGAACTAGTTTGCTAATACATGTTATTTTTGGAGAACCAGATGTTTTATTGATGGTTAAGAGTCCCGTGCGAAAATTTGTGGACTTCTATGCCTTGAAATGCAGTAACGACACAGACAGGCAATCACTTACTGAAATGGGCTGAAATTACCTTGGCATTTGCAAAATTCTGTGGGTCGACAGGAAATGACTACCACCGAGTATGTAAGCCAAACAGTCATTTTCATTTGATGACAATTTTTTATTAAACACCCTCGCCCTCTCAAAATTATGCTGGAGAACAAAGAGCAAATCACGTTTATCCTCTCTAAAAAAATCGATTTCAGAAACACACACAAACATGTTTTTTTTCAACCGGGCTATTCACCAGCGGAACGGTTGAAACGCCGGGAACTTGTCTTGGAGTTAAAATCAAAACTGAAAGATGGCGAACACAATCTGGCTATCTTCAAGGGGAAGGTAGTTCGGAAATATATGCCGTTTCAGCGGAACCAGCCCGTAATACTACGAACGACGACAGCTAATCAGCTAAAACAGACACCTTCGTTGAACCACCTGATCAAGGCGCCAACACAAGTGAGCCCGTGGCGTCGAGTGATCTGACTGAAACAAGGCATATAAATGGATCCAATCAGGTAACGGAAGAGCCTTTAGAACACGACGTCCGCGATAACGGAGTAATGCTCACAGCAGTAACAAATGCAACTGGAAATTCGGCTGGTGCAAAACTGAGGTGCTTGCACACGAATGCCCAAAGCCTCATATCGAAACTAGATGAACTAAAACTTAGCCTTGCCGAGTTGTCTCCAGATGTTTTGGTAGTAATTGAGACCTGACTGTCCGGGAATATTAGCGATAACGAAGTAGCCTTGCCAGGATATCAAATTTATCGGAGGGACAGGGAACATCGTCGGGGTGGTGGTATTGTTGTGTATGTGAATGAAGGTCTGGCAGTGTCGGATAACACCACCAAGTTTGCGTGCAGCACGGAAGCTATCTGGTTGACATCAAGGCTACCGGTTCCCCGTGTCTCGATGTCCTCACTGTCCACCGAACACCTAGGACAGACCGAATCGCCGACACTCAACTATTGGAGCAGTTGGAGAAAGTTTCCAGTCGACCTAACATCATGATCATGGGCGACTTCAATGCACCAGGAACAAACTGGAATACCCTGCAAGCGTCAGGTCCAAAATCGGCATTCAATTACCGCCTGTTGAGCAAAACATTAAATTCGTGCTTCACACAACATGTAATGTTCTAAACAAGAACACGTGAAGGACAAGGGCAAACTGCCTGGATCTCGTCTTTACGAAAACACCAGACAGCATAGACGAGATCACCTCCATGCCGCCCCTTGGCCGAAGTGATCACGTAGTGCTTATGTGGGATTATTCGTTATTCTCCATTTCGTATACTCCAGAACGAAAAGGACGGAATGTTTGGCTTGGCAACTTCAATCAGATGAGGGCAGAATTATCCGATCTTGACTGGGGCTCATTGTTTACGGAAAGTGCCAACGATGACTGGGAGTTGATCAAGAATATCCTACTGCAGCTCATCAACAACCACTGCCCACTGACTAGTGTAAGACTGAACAAACGCTCTGGGTGGCTAAATAGCAACCCTACGAACGAAGTCAACAGAAAGCACAAATTGTGGAGAAAATACTGCGTCACTAGACAAGCTGAATGCTTCAACACCTACAAGGCACAGAGGAACAAACAGAGGAAGCTGATAATGAAGACGCGGCGGGAATTCGAGGAGAATTTGCTACAAAAAGCAACGCAGAACCCAAAATTGCTCTACAGCTACCTCCGATGAAGTACAAGGAACAGGCATCAAGTCTCCTTGATAAAGACTACTGATGGCGTTGAGATCGCTGATAGTAGGGATAAAGCTGCGTATTTTTCACGGTTTTTCCAATCAGTCTACACAAACGAGGCAAGGTTCCTTCCCCCCTCCACAGAAGAACTGCCGACTCCAAGCGTCAGTGATATACTCTTCTCAGAAGGCATTGTCCGAAGAGAATTAGAAGCATTGAACGAATCGAAGTCGCCAGGACCAGACGAAATTCCATCCAAGCTTCTCAAGGAATTTGCCAGTGAGCTTTCTGTGCCTTTGTCGATGCTCTCTCAAACGTCATTTGACACTGGAACACTTCCTATCGATTTGAAGCTGGCGCATATTACTCCGCTACACAAAGGAGGTAACAGGGCAGCGACGACTAATTACCGGCCCAGAAGCTTGACATGCATTCTCTGCAAAGTTATGGAAAGGATCATAAAGACTGAACCGATGCAATTCCTGGAAGTTCACGGCCTGCTATCGAAATGCCAACATGGGTTCCGAAAAGGAAGATCCTGCACGACAAACTTGCTGCAATCTCTCCAGAGCTGGACCCGAGCTCTCGACGACAGGCACGCGGTCCACATAGCCTTCATCGACTTCCAGAAAGCGTTCGACACTGTGTCACACCAAAGACTCTTACATAAGCTGAAAAAATAGGGATCGGTGGCAAATTCCTTAAATGGATCGAAAACGTCCTTGTGGGTCGACACCAGGTTGTGTGCGTCGGTCGAGGAAAATCAGATCCGGCTATGGTCGATAGTGGTGTCCCCCAAGGTTCAGTACTGGGACCCATTTTGTTCCTTATCTACGTGGACGATGCCGCAAGAGATTTAGACTGTAAAGTAGCAATGTTTGCGGATGACATGAAGATATGGAGTGTAATTCGGGGTCCTGCCGACGAAGACAGACTGCAGATGAACCTGAATCTGTTGGAGGAGTGGTCAGACCGTTGGATCCTGCGGTTCAACGTTGCCAAACGTAGCATACTTCGCCTAGGCAACACAGCCAGATCCGCCAGCACAAGAGGCTACTTTCTGGGCGGTGCAGCCCTACAAGATGTCGAAGCCCAAAGGGACCTCGGTGTGCTGATGACGAGTTCCCTAAAACCATCCGTCCACTGTTCGAGGGTGGCAAAAAGCGCAATGTCCGTACTGTACGCCATCAAGCGTGCGTTTATGGACTTTGACGAAGAAGCTTTCTCTAAGACCTTCGGAACATTCGTCCGGCCGCATTTAGAGTACGGCATACAAGCTTGGAGACCGTGGGCTGTTGAGGATCAAAACTGCCTCGAAATAGTCCAGAGGAGAGCCACGAAGATGGTTAGGGGTCAAAGCTCCTTTCCTTGTGCAACCCGCCTAGTAAATCTGAACCTCTTTCCTTTGAGTTACAGGCAACTTCGCGGAGATCTCTTGCAAGCCTTCCGCATTATAAAGGGGTTGGATTGCAATCTGGCCTTCGAGGACTTTTTTGAATTTGCTACCACGACCAACCTCCGAGGTCACCCGT
>CACRXP010000337.1:183140-195063 GCA_902702965.1 Spirometra erinaceieuropaei | reverse complement strand
GCAGTCATGAACATAAATCAGGAAGAGTACTGCGCTTAAGACGGAACCCTGTGGGACACCACTTTCCACGTTTACGCATTCCAAAGTAGAATTTCCAACGACGACTCTTTGTAGTCTGGAGGACAGAAAACTCCTGATCCACTTAAACATTCTTCCTTGAATCCCAAAATTCCATATCTTCTGTAAACTAAGCCTGTGTGGAACATTGACAAAGGCCTTCTTGAAGTCAAGAAATATGACATCTACTGGAAAACCCTTATCGGTAGCTCGTGTCCATTTCTCGTGCGAGTAAAGAACACTCGTTAGGCAGGAGCGCCCTGGACGAAAGCCGTGCTGGGCATAGCACAATATTTTGTTCTGTTCCATGTATTTCATCAAGTGTCTTTTGATAATGCGTTCCATTATTTTACACGCGATGCAAGTAAGACTGATAGGACGATAATTTCCGCAGTCAAGTCTTGAGCCTCCTTTATGGATCGGAGTAATGAGTGCGCACTTCCATTCTTCCGGGAGCTCGCCGTCTTCAAATGACTTTTAAAATATTGCGGATAAGGGTTTGCACAGTTCATTAGCAAGTTCACGAAGTGCTAGGGCGGGAATTCTATCTGGGCCAGGCGATTTGGCAGGTTTCAGCCGGAGTAGCTGGGCCCTAACTATAGTAGATGAAAAGAGTGGTTCCTCGGTTAAGGAGGGTAGGGAGGGGATAGGATGGGGAAGGGTACTGGGAGGAGAGGTTGGTTGGCTAATCGATGGATGGGCAAATATAGCACTAGGTTCTCGGGTGAAGACGGACTGAAAGAAGTCGGAAAGGAGGGCCGCTTTAACCTGGTCATCAATCTCCACTTTTCCATCTGCAGACCTGAGGGCAGGGATGAGCTCCTGAGTCCTTTTGGTACTTCGTATATAACCATATAGAATTTTCGGATGCTCCAACGAATTTCGGAGTATGTTCAGTTCAAACTTCTTTCGCAGCTTTGAGGCCTCACTTTTACAGACGTTTCGTTGCCGCTTATAGTCCTGTAAGTGTTCGTCGGAGCCAGTTAGTCTGTAACGCCTCCACAGACGATTCCTTTTTCTGAAAGAGGCCTTCAAGTCCGGGTTTATCCATTTTGGGCAGTTTGTGATTTTCTTTCTTCTGAGAGGACAATTGGAATAAACAATCTCTTTCAGTAAGGAACTGAAAGTATTCCAGTTATCGTTTGCTCGACCATGCAGTTCAGTCTCCCATGATATAGCTGCCGCTTCCCTCCTCATGAGAGAATAGTCCCCTTTCCAAATGTTTCCCTCCCACCTCTCGGGTTGGACGGGCTTGGAAAATAGTGAGTACTCGAAGTAGAGCGTGATGTGGTCGCTTGACCCTAACGGCTGTCGGTCCTGCAGGTCTAACACATTTTCCTCCTGTCGGGTAAAAATAAGATCAAGGCAGTTCGACTGCTACCCTTCCCTGACCCGTGTTCCAAAGGTAACATTCTGGCAGAGAAGTTTGTCCGTTGCCCATTGTAGTAGTTTGTGATTAAAGCTGTCTTGCGGCCCTTGTGCAGTCCACGTTAGCCAATCAATGCCAGGAGCGTTAAAATCCCCAACGATAAGGACGTCTTTCTTCTCGCTAGCTTGGTACAGTTCGGATATGAGCATGAG
Organism: Spirometra erinaceieuropaei; assembly: GCA_902702965.1. Classification (NCBI taxonomy): domain Eukaryota; kingdom Metazoa; phylum Platyhelminthes; class Cestoda; order Diphyllobothriidea; family Diphyllobothriidae; genus Spirometra; species Spirometra erinaceieuropaei. Next base: position 193,425 of record CACRXP010000337.1, on the reverse strand, counting down.
ATCTTGGTCAGAAGTATGGTTAGGTGAACGGTACACCAACGAAAGCGTCAATGATCGGACATTCTTAGCAGATATGGTAACGCTTAGCACTTCCGCATCCCGTACCGGTCTATGTACATCAGCCATAGCGCTTAGCTTGCAAGTGACATAAATTATGACTCCTCCCCCTCGGCTTAGTCTATCTCTCCTGAATTGCTGATATCCTCTAAGTGATATTTCTGAATCTGCGATATCTTCAGTAAGCCACGTTTCTGTGAATGCCATAATGTCTGGCTTAATTTCATCAACTAAGTCTCTTAGTTCGTCTAGTTTATTGAAGAGGCTTTGCACATTTGCGAATATAACCTTCAATGACTGATTCGTTGGAGAGGCCCGGCCTTCATTGTGACGGGTTCTGATTACAGGAAAGACCCCTTTGTCTGGACTATTTGTCCATTTTTGATCTTCAGCCCTTTCTCTCCTCCGCCAATTCTCTCCTTCAATTCTGATCTCAGTTCTCTCACTTTCAGTCTTTCCCTCGGTTCGTAGTCTGGTTGAAACAACACTTCCTTGTGCGAATTGCGTAAGGTCGTTCTACTTTCTAATAAAAGCGCTGCTTGGGCTTCGTTTTCCAAAATAACTTTCAAGGGTCTTGGGGATGTTTTTTGGTCACGATTTGGGTCCGCTCTGCCTAGTCGGAAAGCTTTTTTAACGGTGAATATTTCCCCATCCTGCAGGACGGCACTGGCGTACTGATGAAGAAGGTCTAGGTCGTGCGTCACTCGTTCCTTCGGAATGCAGGACGTGGACTCTGGGGCGCCCCTTATGACAATATTTTGCTTACGATTTATGGAAGAGCTCATTACTGTCCCATCCGCGCTAGGACGATATAATGCTACTGTAGTATTCCCGACGGCTGTTGTCACTTCGACATTTGAATGATTTTTGGCCGGCGAAGGGGGTATAGGGCATGAATTTTCATGTGACGTACTTGCTCCGGCAGTTGAGCTCTTACTATCATTACCCTGTTGCAATGTACTTCACGAAGGCTTATCGTGTCCTTTTCCATAAACGGATTGGTTAGGGCACTTTCCAGATGAGTTAGCCTTGTGAAGAAGTGGAGTAACAGCATTACCTTCCAAGAATAACGGCGAGTCCTTGTAGTTTCTAACAGATCTTCTGAGGGTCACCCTGGCTTTCCCAACTTTAGTGTTCGATGATTTGGCAGGTTTAGTTACTATAGCAGGTAATGGAACCTGACTTATTTTTAATGCATTAGTGTCTACCGCTACGTTATCTACCGGAACTGATTTGTCTAGAGTTTCCTCTGGAGACATAACTCGCTTCCTCTTCCTGACTGGCTTTGACTTTTCCGCGCTAGCGCCTTTATTAGTAGGATGTTCGTCGCCGATCGATCGAAAATTTGCCGGATTATTTGGTAATTCTATCTTACTGTGCTTAAGAATAACCATGATGATGTCCGTCAGTAGGCCTCGCTTCTCTTCTAGCGTCTGGACCCGCTTTTCAAGTTCCTTACAGTCGACACAGCGACCGACAAGCGCAGAATCCGTCCCGTCTGTCATACAGTTTTTGAGGCCAGATGCGGGTCAGACAGGACTGGCCTGCATGTGGTATTTTATACGGGATTCAGAACTGACATCGTCAGGGCAGGATTGATACGCCGGATAAGACTATTTGCGACCAAGAGGCCAGACGAGAGGAACCCAGACGCGATCGGCCACAGTAGACTTCGAGCCCAGTCGAAGAGTGGGGAAGGAAGTACGACCAAACTACTAATAGACGGCGAATACTGAGGGTTTCGTCGTGAGCGTCGACAGACCGCATGAGGTCGAAATGAGAGAGATGACATAAAGAACCGCGAAAATCGTCACTATGGAGGAGGAGTGGTAGCAGTGGATTTAGAAACAAATTCAAAACAGGGTTGCTAATGATATAAGTGAGGGTTGCCACTTGATCTACCACTTAATCCCAGGAAGACCATTCTCGACGTCAAGAAGCTGAGTGTTCGGGAATGAGACCGTCAACAGTGCCTTTATAGAATAGGTTTATTGTAGCACCCCTTGGGCACTGTCAGTCCCCTTTGAACTCAGGAAAAAAAACACAAAACAAACTCATCAATTTCAACTGCATTTTGACTTCATTTGTTTCTGGTGTCTGTTTAGCCAAAAGAGCGCGAATTAAGAGTTTGTTTTAAGTTAAAAAACCTCAGTTCTAAGGGAAAATAATAACAAAAGTTTTAAAAAATAACGTTACGTACAATATAAAAAATGAAGTTTGCAGTTTGTTAGTTTTTGGGGGCATGAATAATATGTCCTTCATGACATTTGATCAACATTGATATTGGTCTGACCTTGAAATTATTTTCCTGTTAGGTAAATTTATGTGTGCTCTAGCGTTACGTCCCCTGATCTGGACAGGGTTGTTTGAATGCCGTGACACTTTTGGCGCGCGGACCTAGGATGGAGATGGCGTAGCCACATGTTGGTGAAGATGGCCGGTGTCCCTTCCACTCTCTTCTGCCGATCCCTTCTCCCGCTCAGTATCGTGACGAAACGTTCGTATCGCTTCCCTCACTACATCGGCAACCCCCTCGGCCCTTCCCTGCAGTTGCCCCCAGCGCTGCGCTCCCCACCGGTTTTCCAGCTGGCATGTTGGCCTCGCCTCTCCACCCAGACAGGTCACTCGACTGTTGTAACTCATCCCGTTTGTACTTTTAACTGTCATTATACATCTTTTCAATTCCCTTTTCTGTTCATTATATCTTCCCGTCCGCTGATCGTTTCTTCTTCCTTTATGTATGGATAAGTATCGTGAACTGCTAACAATCGTATTTAGATCAACACAAGTCAGGATCTCTTCCTCGGTATTCCGTTACGTGGTGTGTGCTACCCTTGACGTCCTCGGCCGCTACACTAGTTGCTGGTTGTCAGTCTATCTGGCCAGCTGTAAGGGAGCGGTCGCACAGTTCCTACGTGTTTTTCAGGAGGCTTACCATCGTTGTCTGGACTAAGAGCTGGAAAAGATGAATATGTATCAGGAGTAAGAAGCATTCAATGGTAAGTCCCAATCGAAACTGTCAAAATAATATTGAATCGTATATCATATTGTTCTTCTTAATGTGAAATTATAGGAGTAGTGGTCGACTGTTTACTATGACCTAATATAGTTGTATATATGTTTAATATGGCCTTAATATAGACATATGCACGACTAATATGCAGAGTTTTATCGAAGGGTATATTTGTATTATATTTGTATATTATTTGTATATTGTTTGTATTTGAAAAAAGGTCAAGGTCCAGGTCAAGCCGCTGGTTTTAAATTTGAAGATAAGTGGAGGATATTATTTTAAGTGGTTTTTCTGTGAGACCTAACGATTTTAGTACCTGTTTTTTGGTTGAATTTCCTTAATTACAGGCCTCTTCTCTAAGAACTGCCTGCCGCCATCTCCTTTCGAGTTCTGCTAGTCTATGCCCGTTGTTCATTAATCGCACTCTGCAATTCTCATTTTGTGCATCCGATTTCTCTCTAACTGTTGTAATTTATTTTTACATCGTTAGCCCCTAGCTGAAATTCAGTCAACTTGTCTGCCAGAAGTTTTCTTTATCACAAATTGCCTCGAGACAAGATGAGACCAAAAGTCACTGGTCGACGTAAGCTCTCGGCTCTTGTAAGTAAACATGGCCTAACTAAACATAAGTCATAAGCTTTACCTAAATCTAAGTTAGATGATATTACTAGTCAGTCGTCACCCGTTGTAATTGGTCGGCAGCTTAATCTGTCTGCACTTAACTAAATAAATAAATAAATTTTTATTTAATGCCAGTTTACAGGCATTGTCAAGGGAAGCGATTAAACACAAATCCGACCAGCAGTGAAAAAAAACTCCTGAGCTTAAGGGATAAAAATATAGTTGATGGTGGTTTTTATGGTTTGGAGGGCTCAGGAGAAAAAAAACTGCTGGCGGTAGATTTTTGACCGTCAAGAAGGGGAGGAGGTTGCACGGTATCGGAGATTATCGGACGTCAAATTCCTTTCATGAAGTTGGGGATAATCAAAGTAGAGGCGTTGAGGAACAGCTGGTGAGACCGGCCATAGTGTTCAGAGACCACAAACGCCATCGCTACGGTACAGTCGATCAGTAGATTCAGCACCCAAAATTTGTGGGAGCTTTTCTGAATGCAAAAATCGAGCAATAGTTCTCTTAAATAAAGGATAATTTTGCAGAGTTTTCACACTCATGGGTAGTTTATTCCAAATAGCAATTGCACTGCAATGACTTTATGCTAAAGTTTGGCTCTTTGCTGACTATTCTTGGACATTTATTCGACGGGAACATCTCCGATATTCCCTCTGAAGAATGTAGGCGTCTCGACTCACTTGTTCACCTGATCGCCAGTGAATCTTGTGATAGAAAGAAGCGTTCTTACAACTTCCTGCTAAAAAATGTTCCTCGATCTGCTAGGCCAATTGATGTTGCGACCAATTTCCTGTATTCATGTGGTTTCAACTATAAAATAGCTGATGCCAAACGATTGTCCTCCCGTAGTACAAATCCACCCATCTTAGTCAAATTGTTTTCATCAATCGAGGTTGACACAATCTTTACTCATCGAGAGCGTGTCACTGCGTACCTAGAGAAGGCAAAATTTTTCCTTTGTCATGATCTTACTCCTATGGAGCGTAGAATCGGGTCTCTCATCTCACGAAAACCCACTGCTTCTCAGTCTAATGCTCCCCAACTCGGTCATAATACAAGTGGCCGTAAGGATTCAGCTTCTCCTACTCCTGCGACATCTGACTCCCTCCTTCCTCTTTCTCCTACATCTCCATCTCACTCAAGCCACTTGACGCATTTGCCTGCCCCTAAACTTGCCGCAGCAGCAGCAGCAACCCCATTTGTCGTTTCGTATCCTCCGGATAGTCCCGCTGAGACACATGAAAATCCGTCTACATCAGCTAGACCGATAACTTCTATTGTCCAACTGGGTGCTGTAGGGTCTACAGCTAAGTCACCCGTGGCTTGGCGTCAGAACGGAGAGACTCGAAAATTGAATCAGACTCCGACCCAAAAGATAGGTAGTACAGTTCTATTTAGGGGTACGACGCCTTCTCTTAGATCTAACAAGTCTGTTCAGCCCAGCACGTCTACAAACCCCGCAGCTCCAATTATATCCCCGAATAATTCTCTGTCCTGCGTACCGGTTACTTATCAAAGCCCTACTATATATCCAGCAAATAATTCATACATGAATTGCCCTAAGTCATTTATGCCCCAACCTAGTTCAGGCTTCCCACCACTTAAGGCCAATTGCTCTCAGGTACGTCAACCTATCTCCTTTGACTTCCAATCTAGACCTGGTTTCCCACCATTTCTTTCTTTTAGTGACCTACCCTCACCCATTAGCCCCTACTTTCCTTCTAGCCTCCCTCCTCCTCCTCTTCCTCCATTATTTAACTACCAACAAGTCTATCCATGTTCTAACTCCCCTAGCATTCCAATGTTTGAAAACTATATCCCCACTTCCTTTAGGTCTCATATTCAGCCTTCTCTTGCTGACTCCCCGTACGTCAATAACTCTAGATTAACTGGTACTTATTCTCCAAGTGTCATTAATTCACAGCTTACATATCCACCTCCAAATTTTTTTCAAATACCGCCGAAAATAGAATTGCCGTTCGAAACACATTAGATATTATATCATTGAATGCCAGGTCTGTTATAAACAAGATGGCCCAAATCAGAGCCATTGCTCTGGAAATGACGCCTGGTATTATATGTGTAACAGAATCGTGGACCCATTCTCTAATTCCTGTTTCTGCCCTTCTCATAGATGACTTCGATTTTTATCGCCAAGACCGCACGACTAGGCGTGGGGGTGGTTGTCTTCTTTATCTTAAATCCGACCTAAAGCACTCTCCCTATTACTTGGATGTTTCCTCATTCACGGGAAACTTCTGCTTTGCATCTGTTATTCTCTCGCCGCAAAGAAAGGCAATTATTGGCTGTATCTACAATCCCCCAAATTCTTTAGCCAGTGATGATTCTCAACTCTGTGAAATCTTTAAATTAATTTCGGAAGCTGCTTTCGATGTTAAAATAATCACTGGGGATTTTAACCTTCCTGAAATTGACTGGGTTTCCAATAGCTGCCCACCCAGATTCCAGCCCTTTCAAGATATGGTCAATTTTTCTAATTGGTCCCAACTGGTGCGCTCTCCAACAAGAGATAGTCACATTTTAGATCTAATCTTTACCAATGACATTGCTCCTCTTTCTGTTGCTTTAAAGAAGGACCTCTTTGACAGTGACCACGCATTAATTCATTGTTGCCTACCGCTTGCCTTTTCAAAAAAGACAAGCGCCGTTCAGACTTTCATGAACTACGACTGCGTAGATAGCGACGTAATAAATAACTATATGAGATCCTTGGATTGGTGTGGCTTCCTCACTTGTAGCGATGTAACCATTCTTCGTGATGTCATGTCCAATGCTTCCAAGGACATTCTAGAGTTTGTGCCGCGTAGATATCTCAAGCCTAATTCTTCAGATTCCCTTGCTCCTCATTTTCTTCAGAACAGACTAAAAATGTTGAGGCGACAACTGCGTGACCCATCCACTAGTTCCTTATCTGTTCATCTTAGAATCACAGGGATATTTGAGATGGCCTCAAGGATGCGCCAAGTGCGCGACAGGCAAAGAGAATCAATTGCTCTCAGTGGTTCGAACCCTGGCAAATCCGTCGCTAACATCTTCCGTCATCGGTCCTCCTCTAAGCGTGGTCATGAACTTCCACCCCTGTTAAATGATAACAAAGTCTTCCTCATCGATGACGCTGACAAGGCGGAGTTGTTTAGTGCTTTCTTTGCAAAACACCTTGCTACCGAGTCCGATCCGGTCCCTTTCTTTCGATCACTTTCAGATAGGACACTGAATACAATTGATGTCTCCTCAGATCTCATTAAGAAACACATAAGCCGTTTGAAATACTCACACTGCTCAGGAACGGACGAGATTCCGAATTCGATTATTAAACAAGCGTCCGACCTTCCCATATTGCTCAGTCATTTATTCTCGGTTTATATTTCAAAAGGATTTTTTCCTGAAACATGGAAAACGTCAATTATCATTCCCGTTTTCAAGTCAGGATCTCGGTCCGATGTTTATAACTATCGGGGCGTGCACAAAACGCCGTCTCTAGCAAAACTTCTTGAAAGGATTATTTCCAATGAAATTCTTGACTTCTGCCTAGCTAATCGGCTTCTGAGCTCTAGTCAGCATGGATTTTTACCTGAACGATCCTGCGAAACATGTCACTTGGCTTTTCTTAATCTAATCACTTCTCTTCGTAATGAACGGCAGTCAGTGGTAGTTATTTACTTTGATCTTAGCAAAGCCTTTGACAAGGTGCCCCATAGACGTTTTTTAGTAAAATTGAAAGCTCTCGGCATCCGGCCGCCTCTACTCGACTTCATTAGGTCCTATCTGTCCAACCGATATCAGAAAGTCATGGTCGGTAATAGCTACTCGACATCCCACTCGATCACGTGTGGCGGACTTCAAGGAACGGTTCTGGGTCCGCTACTCTTCCTTCTGTACATCAATGATATTTCGACTGAACTCGAAAATTCGCAAACTTCTACTTATGCCGATGACCTCAAGTGTGTTTACTCATACTCTAAGGACACCGCAAATGTTTGTGTTGAAAAAAATTAGTGCCGATTTACTACGCTTAAGCTGATGGGGTTCGACATGGCAGATGGAGTTTTCATCATCCAAGTGTAGTTTCATGTCTTTTGGTCCTACCAAACTTCTTGGTCACATAATTTTTCAGAATAACGCACTCTCAGAATGCCTCCCCATAAAGGACCTAGGTCTAAGTTATACAAATAAGCTTGCTTTATCACCTCATGCAGATAGAATCTCTGCCAAAGCCGCGCAGATATGTGGATTCATATCGCATAATTTTTTCCTTCCGGAAATGAAGCTTAGACTTTATCAAATGTTTGTTCTTCCAGTCCTCGAGTACTGCTGTCCTTTCTTCGGTTTAATGAACGCCTGCGACCGTAATAACATCGAAAATGTTCAGAGGGTTTTCAACCGGAAACTGTTCTCTCAAGCTTCGTCCAGTATTTCTTATACTCAGAGATGTCAGCTGGCGAACATTAAGTTTTTGTGGGTTAGAAGACTCGAAGCTGGCCTTTGCTTCCTTTTTCGCATCAACTCTAGCTCCAGTCTTCCGCCCATTGACATTCTCACTCCGAGAGATCGGTTTTATGCCACACGCAACTCCTGCATGGTTATTCCGCCGCCTCTTTGTACTACATCTAAGCGCTCCCTCTTCTTTGCTTCCAAATATGCCTTCCTTTGGAATAATCTTCCGCCTGAAATTAGATTATCGCCTAAGTTACTGGTATTCAAGTCGAAATTACGCAACCATCTTACACCGGAAAGCATAAAGGCACTGTTAACGGTCTCATTCCCGAACACTCAGATTCTTGACTTCGAGAAGGGTCCTACTGGGATTTAGTGGTAGATTAAGTGGTAACTCTTAATTATATCATTAGAAACCCCTGTTTTGAATTGGTTTCTAAATCCACTGCTATCACTCCCCCCCATAGCGACAATTTTCGCGGGTTTTGATGTCATCTCCCGCATTCCGACCTCATGCGGTTTGTCGACGCTCACGGCGGAACCCTCAGTATTCACTGTCTACTAGTAGTTCGGTCGTACCTCCCTTCCTCACTGCTCGGCTGAGCTCGAAGCGTGCTGTGGCCGATCGCATCTCGGTTCCTCTCGTCTGGCCTCTTTGACGCGGCGTACTAATCCGGCCCAGACGATCTCGATTGTGAATCCCGTATACAATGCCATTTGCAAGCCAGTCCTGTCTGACCCACATTCGTACCCATCAAGGCTGACATTTATTGCTACCCTGACGATGACCGACAACAGTCCGTTATATACCGCCACCTACAGGCCAGTCCTGCTCGCTTTTTTCTGTTATTATTTTTATGGAGGGGTTTTTTTCTCCTGTAAAATCAATCCAATCATTTTTAACTTTTTGTAAGAAGTTTTTTTTCACCCCTCAATCATCATGTTTCTCAATGGACTTCTAATTCAGAAACTATGAATTGCATTTTGTAAAGATTCGGCCTACCTCGTCTAAAACTCGCATGTACATTTATTTTAACTTGCTTTGATGGGACCCCGACGGGTCTTTAATAAAAATTATCAATCTATAAGGGATATTAATGTCAGGTGACATAGCTGATGAAAACGAGAAAGGGGGGAAAGAAAGAATATAACTATGTGGTCTATGTTTGTCAATGATGCTATATTTTAAAATTTGATTATTTTTAGTGCTATGTTCCGGTATTATTCAAGCGGCTGGCATCATCAGAGCCCTATGGACCAAATTCTATATCAAAGAATTGACTTTAAAATGTCCTATCTTATTCAAAAATAAATATGTATTGTTATTTGAAAGGAATTTCTTAATTTTTATTTTAAACTCGATTAGGGTTCGACTTTTCCGGATAGAACTTGGAAGAGAATTCCAGATAGTTCATATCTTATAGAGTAGAAATTTGACCGCTGAGACTTTGTGAATTTGGGAATCCTTATAATATCCTCGTTATTTCTGGTGTTTCTAGGGGCGTTTTTGTTGGTAAGTAAATTCATTTTGAGAATATCTTGGTCGTGGGTGACCTTGAATAGGAAGTTTAGACCATTCTGAAGCCTTCTGATCCAGAGTGGTCGAAGACCGTATGTATGTATGTATTGAAGGGTTAGAGGCAGAGCCCTTGATGACCCTATTTATGTAGAGTGCTGTCGCAGATTCACACTTAAAAATAAAATAAGATTGCAGGCATTTAAAATGTGATTAGGTCACAGTTCAATCGTAATCATAAGGTGGTGCATAGGGTCACTGTAAATTAGTACGGAAGATTGTATATGACAGATTTTGCAAAACTGGCTGTGCATAGTCATGCTGTACAAGCCGATTTCTGTCGAAAACTAGACGGGCAAGTTTTCTTTTAGACACACAAACTGTGTCGGCCATCACGATCTCGCTTGGAAACGAGTTCCACGGTCTGACAACCCGCTGGCTAAATGAAAATTTTCGTCGGTCTAAACGCGTACGCTCATTCCCGACTTTGTATGCATGGCCGCCGCGTAGTTGGTTTGTACGGGCGAACTCAAAGAAGCCCTCTGCTCTTAATGAGCAACCCTGGCCGCGAACAATCCGGAACTTCCAGAGTAGACGGCAGTTTATTTGTCTAT
>CACRXP010000337.1:161673-174417 GCA_902702965.1 Spirometra erinaceieuropaei | reverse complement strand
AAGTCATCAAATGATGTAGCTTTGCCGTGCTTAAGAATGGGCAAATGTGTGATTCCTTCCACAAGGTAGGATAGGTTTCAGTTTCAAGAGCAAGATTAAATATCTTGCATAAGGGGGATGGGAAGATCGTGTATGCATCGACTTTTAAAATGCTTACTGGGACACCATCAGGGCCTGGACTATAAGATTGACATAAACGTCGAATCGCAATGGTCACATCCCACAGAGTGAAAGTTATAGTTTCGAGAACTGCCCCGGTCAGTGCCAGGATGGTCGGAAGTCGAGTGGTCGAGTCTTCAATAGACGTTTTGGACGTGAACACATTGAAGCAATCAGCGGTTAACTGGGCATCAACTACGGGATTTCCGAGGGCGTCTCGGAAGATTTGATGCTGCGTCTTTCTGTGAGTTCGTATTTTTCTAGAGAAAAGTTTCGAGACCTTTAACGAACGGTTTTCATTTAATCGGACCTCTTCGGCTAGCTGTTTTCTTAGCCCGATGTTTTTCTTCAGACAATCAGCCCGCTCAAAAATATCACAAATCAAGGGCAGGACAGAAACATCGTTCTGAAGATGGAATCGACGATAAAGTCTGCGCAATCTGCGACGAAAGGATAAGGGTACGAAAACCTCATTCCCAACATCAATAATTTTCTTACGGGGGACAAAACGAGAAATAAGTGGATCCAAAATTTCATACAGTGTTGCAGTGGAAGCATTTACATCCGAACTAAGGAAGATATCAGTCCAGTCGTAGGAATTAAAGTGTGTTAAAAATTCGGTTGAGCGAGTTGATCGTAAATCGCGGAAGAGGCAATACTTTGGGGACAACGTTTTGCCAGTCTCGAGTTCCAACGTTGAAACAACTATGTCATGATCTTAGCCCCCGAGTGGGCCAAGAGATGACAAAGACGAAGGTATGTAGCATCTACTGAAAATCAGGTCAAATATGCTTGATCCTCGGGTGGGAAGTCGACAACCTGACTCCACATTCCAAGATGACATGTTTCACAAGAACGATCTGGTAATAAGCCTGCTGGGAAGGGCTAATAACTTGACTGGCTATGCGAAAGACATTAATTTTTTGATGCGATAATTTTTTTCAAAGATTTTGGCGAGAGAATGTGTTTTATGGACACCTCGAATGGTTCTGAACGTTAGAAAGACTGCCAGACTTAAATACTGTAATGAAAATAGAAGTTTCCCAATAGTTAGGAAAGAATTCATTTACGAGAAATACTGAAAAAATTTTGCTAAGCACAGGGAAAATCTCTTAGCTGTTTTATAAGAGAGTTTGGGATATCGTCCGTACCTACTGAGTGAGATTTAGGAACATGCTTTATCAGTTTTTCAATACATTAATGAGAAAAATTTATGATGCTGAGAGAAGCATCAAACAACGGAAGAGATGAAGGGATTGCGTCAGTTTCAATGGTGAAATATTTGTCAAAGAACGAATTTAACATTTCTGCTTTGCTTGACTTCTCTGTAATGAAGGCGTCGTTGGTAGTAAGCAAAAACGGCATTACTTGGTGGGATTTAACAGATGATCTTTGACGGAAGATCTGAGCAAATTATTTAGAAGCATTCATGTCATTAATAGCTAAAGACTCTCTACGCCAATCTCACGCGAGCCTCATTTTCGAAGTTAATTCAAATATTCCAACTGATAATGAGCCCACATAAGGATCTATAAGCTAATTCTGTAAGTTTTTAAGTTTCTTTTTCCAACTCGCCACAACAACTGACCTCCGGGGACATCCCCTCAGGCTACGTGTGCCCCAGGGTAGATTGAATGTGAGGAAGTATTTCCTCTCTAACCGTGTCGTGGAACCGTGGGGCTCCACTCTCTATGAATGTGCGCCTTGATTGCTGTCTTTCTACGCAATTAATTTGGGGACGGCTGACGAGGAAATTCTCGATCAAGTTAAGAAGTTTGCCGCCGATGCCCATTATTCTCAACTTGTACAGGAGACGCTGGTGCGGAACACTGTCGAACGCCTTCCGGAAATCAATATAGGCCACGTGCACAAAGTGTTTTGCGTCCAGTGCTCTTGTCCAACTTTGCATTGTATATAGCAAGTTCGTTACACATGATCTTCCCCTACGGAAACCATATTGTGCATTGGACAAGAGATTGTGACTTTCCAGATAAGTCATCAACTCCTTTTTGATGGTTTTCCCCATCACTTTGCAGCAAGTTGATGTCAGACGAACGAATCTGTAGTTTGTGGCAAGAGCAGAACTACGGCTTTTGTAAAGGGGTGTCATATGGACCGTTTTCCAGTCTGAGGGAAGGATTCCAGAATCAAACGATTTCTGGCACAGAAAGGATAGTGGTTCGGCCAGCTGTCAGGCAATCTCAAAGAGCAACTTTTCTAGGCTCTCGTCTGGACTGGGAGATTTACATTTCATCGAGCTTTTTGGTTCTTTCAAAATCGCTTCTTCTCGAAACACAATATTTTCAATAGTGGGATCTCGCATTTTTTCAGAACTAGTTGGAATAAAGTCTGCTTCTCTTGGTGAAAACGGATTGGAAAAGTTGAGAAAAATGCTCAGCTTTATTTGTACTGTCCGATGTCTCCAAACCGTCATCATTCCACGTGACCAGAAGGGGCTTCCTTTTACGTGTGCTCCTCAACAAATTCCTGTAGAGCAATTTCGGATTTCTAACGGTTCGGTGGAGCAAATTACTCTCGAAATCCCGTCGCCTCTTAGAAATCAGACTTTTCACTTTATTTCTTTGAACTTCTTATACTTTAGACGCTGCATCGCTTTTGTATTGGCAAAATTTCTTCCACAACCTTCCATTCTTGCGGATCTCGTTTTTGAGTTCTCGTGTTGGCTACTGAGGGCGGTCGGATGTCTTAGGCTTTGATAAGGGACAGTGGCTCTTCATAAGATGCAGCAACCGATCCTTGAATAAACTCCAGTCCTCGTTAACGTTTCCGGAGAAGAGAACATCCCAGTCTATTTGTGATGTCTCGGCTCCCATTTGGCAAAAGTCCCCTTTACATATATTCGGCCTCGTATCGTCTTTTGTATACGGTTCAGAATGCAGCTCGTGCTGTCATAAAAGTACTGCGTGATCACATCGACCGAGCGGGGTAAGGTAGTACACCTCGTCAATTCTATCAGGATCTTTGGTGAAGACAGGGTCCAGACAACTGGCCTGTTACCCTCCAAGCGCTCTTGTTGGAAACAGGACACGCTGCTTGAGAAGAGTTTCTACGGTTGTCTTTAATAGACGGTAATCGAAGGCATTCTTCGAGCACTTTGCATGAATATCGCCCCAATGAATACAGGGTGCATTAAAATCCTCCATGAGGACAATGTCTGGTCGACTGGCGATCTCTTTTATGCTTTCCAGTCAGCCAAATTGCCTCTGTGTCGTCGGAAATCTTGTCGGTCCTCTCACACACTGTTAAGTTGCTCTTGACATACATGGCAACTCTTCCATCCCGGCGGCCCGAGAGAGAGCCCGTAAGGCACAACGGAACGAGTGAGTTCCGTAAGAGCGATCGGCTAGCACCCCTCTGTCATGCGTTACACAGGGATGAAATAAGAAAATAAAATTTATGGCTGACCACAGCTAGTCCTGCAGTGAGAGTTGTCGCTTATCAAAGATTTCGAGTGTAATTTGGAGCCCCGCCGACGAAGACAGACTGCAAATGAACGTAAATCAGTTGGAAGAGTGGTCGAACAGTTGGCTTCTGCGGTGATATTTTTTCGAACTTCAGAACTTCGTGGCGCGCAGTAGATTTCGTCTAAAGCAACATTTCTCGAAATCTAACTCTCAATGAAGTTCATGATTTCTTCTTAAATAATCAGTTTCTGAACTCTACTTAGCACAGATAATGGCTTGGAATATTACGTAGAACTTACACTTAGCAGTTCCTAGTCATATTGAGTCATTTCATAATGAACAGAAGTCAGTGGTAATTATCGAATTTGGTCTTAGCACAGTTGCCGACATAGAGCTGCATAGACGTCTTTTAGCAAAACTAGAAACCGTCAGAATCCGGCCTCGTCAAATGGACGTCATAGGGTTTCACTTGTTCAACCGCTATTCAAAGGTCACGGTGGGTACTTGCAGCTCGACGCTATACAAAGCACAATTCTAAGACTGTCACAAAGCTTCTTAACATCAGTGATATTTTAACAGAAAACAGCTATTCTTGAACATTCACTTATACTGATTAGGCATTGCGGATTTATTCTACTTCAGAGTGCAACAGGGATGGATGGAATGAAAAAACTAAGCCTGATTTTCTTTGCCTGTGGAAATGAAGTTTGAACTAGCAAATGGGGTTTTTTTCGCTCAAATGCAGTTTCATGTTTTTAAGCGCGGCCAAAATTCCTAGACCCAGAAAAATACAAAATAACTTACTCGCACAATGTTCCACCTCAAAGGACCTAGACCTAATTTATGTTATGTTCTTCGGGAAATAATGCCCGACTCCAGAAAGAAATGTGCGATGAACAGCAGACGAAAACTTGGAATGAATTTTTTGATATAACTGAAGGCAAACCCGTTGGTAGGTTGAAATGCAAATGAGTAGGAAAAGGCGAGGCAAGTAGTAATGCCCAATCCCGCACCACATTTGAGTGAGCAGGCAAGGCATGCTCATTAAAGTCTATTTCGATATCGTCCAGCGCCAAACGTACCAGCCTTCTAGTCCTGATGTTTTTAGAGTCCGGCATTGCACTTTATTCTATTAAGAATCGTTTCATCAGGTTGAACTTCAGTATCAAAAACCTCCTAACCGGTCATCGTTGCGCCTCTGAGAGCAGGAGCACACATTTCAGAATGCTGAATAAAAAACTTCAGTATAAGGCGTAGGTTTGTCAATATTTCCAGCGAGGTCGGTAGTTTTCAGTCTCAAAATGTGCGGCTGAAACTCATTAAATTCCTACCAACATGGAAGTCGACAGGCTATAATAAAATTAAGTGAATTAAACGCTAAATGCACGAGCTTTTAGCACAATAAATAAACCGTCGTCTTATTTAACCCAAGTTGGCCGTCAAGAGTCTCCTAATAGCTATCCCCAATCACTCCTTCTTAAGCCAAAACAACGAAAACGGGCCTGCTTAGTCACGCGTGAAGCGTGGAGCGTGTGTGTCTAATCCCACATGACACATTCATCAGCGTCCATGGCTAACATATCCACTGTCCGGGTAGATGTAGTAGCATGATGATGCACTGCGAAAACAATCGTTTGCCAGCCGACTTCTTAAAAGTCAGCCAAGTTGCAGGATCCCATTTAAAACAACTCGTCGCCGGATAGGCTTGTTTAAACTGGGCATTACGATACCCGCTGCGATTGGATTGACGTGTTTCTTGGTGTTTATCTCGCTCATATTCGTCGGATTAAGCCTATTTAGAGGTAGATTTTGGCGTAATTGCATTTTCTTTTCGTCAAATTTGTAAAAATAGGATACTTTTGGGCTGTCTATGCAAAACTTGAAAAGTAACTATAGGTTAATTTATTGAACAATTTTACCAGTTTCCTTCAACACCTCGTCGAGTTTTCACCTTTTCTGTGTTTACTACTTTAAATTACTTTGCCAGAAACCATTTTTATGCGTTTTGTTGCCGGCCGGGTTTAACAACTGAGGTTTTGCTTTTTCCCCTGCGAGTGTATTACTCGTATACATTTCTTGCGTCCGTCCGATTTCCTAGGCGCTTCGGCCTAAACAGCCGGTTTTCGAGGGAAGTGTAGTGAAGGCGAAATTCAGAAACTGTCATTAGACTTGTCGTCTGAGTACCATACAGTTCTCCGCGAACATTTTTGTCAGTATCTATTTATTTGTTTTCCAGCCATGGTGATTGAAGAAATTTTTACTAAAAATGTGATCTTCGCTTCAAAATAGTGCCTATTCTCCCGCTATTTATTTCGCTTTTTATTTATCAGCACAATGTCTTTCTCCTGCTTAAAGCTGTCAAAGGCTGCGATTGGATCGCTGATATTACAATGACCATAACGTTTAATAATATAATGAGGCCTACCATAGAAGCTAAGTCGCGTCCCGCTTTACAAATTAGCACATATATAGTTTCAAGCCGCCGAGGCGTTTCCCAATTCTGCTGTCTTTAACAAAACTACCGCCCACATTTGCGTTACATCTCGCTAATTTTCCGATTTTCTGACATGTCTTTGCGTACTGTGCAAAAGGAGCGGCAACATACTTTTTACTCCATGCTAGTTTCGTCGGATTAAGGCGGTACGAGTAAAAGTGCGTTTAAGGCTCATGGAGTATTTACAAAAGTGGTGTAGGTGAAAATTTATTTGTTTATTTTTATTCCAAAAAATAGTTCAGGGAAGACGCTTCAGTGCCTGCCTGCGTAACGTACACCCGACTATAGAAATGTCGGCCGCAACACGTAGATGGGATAGAAGAGGTCAAAGTTTGCCTAGGCGCTGTTGTGATAAGTGGAGGTGTGCAAAATACTCTAATGCCAGCTAGCAGCTAGGTTAACGGGTAACTCATCTTTTCGGTGTCGAAGATGAACGGTTCAGAGAAGCTGGTTTGGACTTAAACGCTCGCATGCTAAGTCAAATGCAGTTTTTTCTCACGCTGAGGGTTTTTTTTGTCGACCCGCCATGTTCCGTCCCAAGGACTCATGGTGAACGGATTTGAACGCTACAGCGAAATTTTCGAGGTAGACAGCCTTCATTTACTGGTAGTCATGGAAAAAAATCATGGCTTGGTTGGACTTAATCCGTAAACTACGCGCACATTAAAGGCTTTTAAGAAGTTCGGTTGTCAAGACCTTTACAGTAATGTTGATGCGATTTTTATCGCTGTTTTTGTCGTGCTCCGCCCTGCTCTTTTCTTAGTCACGGGCACAAGAATATCTGATCCCTAGTCGTTAGAAGCTATCTCTCCCCGCGCTTGTTCGACTATTTCCCGGAGCAAGATGCCATAGAGTTGGCACAGGACTCTTCGCTAAACGCTTTTCTGCGCTGCCTCAGAACTGGATCTCGATGTTCTTTCTGGTTAGGAGGATCACATTAAACGACATCTGTGATCGGCCAGTTGTCAGAATTTAAGATGCTCTAAATGCTCATGCCACCACCAGACCTTGGTTAATATATTATTACTAACGTTGCAATTTCGCCTGCGCAACTCTTCAATGGGTGGTGAATCTGCTGCTGATTCGGCCAAATGAGTCAGCACAGTTTTCGACTGTCGTTGGCGTTTGAAGTCTGCTCCACAGGGGTCGCGACTTTTTCCTGTGGCCTTTCCTGTCCGAATTTTCCGTCATATAACGGACAAAGTCATTATTGGAGGATCTGGTTCGAGTAGTCTGAGCAGACGAATGTTGCGTTTCTGTAAATTTCAGCGGACGCAAGCACTTTTTCCCAGCTTTTTTACTGATGGCGGGTAGTAAAACGGCCTTCGGCGAAGAACCGTTACTGAATGATTAGTCACGAACTGTGCAGCAATTAGACCTTCAGGCGTAGCCGGACATCCAGCTAGCAAATCATCCACTTAAAAACGTCCTGTGAGTCCTTTCCCACGTTTTCACTTTGCGGATTAGGCATCCACTCGTAAGCTTGTCACGACCGGTGACTTCGCTCGCAACGGATCCCAACGAATGTCAACGAGCACTCACGACTTCGTCGTAGATTTTGGAACTAGTCAAGTCAGTGTTGGAAGCAGATAGCTTCTTTAACTCGTTTGTGGAAAGAATTGGCGGGGCGTCCTGTTTATCGTTCAACAGTTCTTGCTTCTGTTTGAGGAGCTTTATTGTTTTGAGCTGTTGCGGAAACATCCATGTAGCTAAGTACCCAAAGGCTGTCTACATCCGCCCATGAAGTGAGCAGTGTTTCGGCCGGTCTCATTGAATGCTATTTTCAAAACAGGCTGTTTGAAAGTCTCACAACAAGGGGAAACGCAGACTTTGTCTCAAAACGGTTTCTTTTACACGTTTTACGTTTGCTGCAAACGACCTTTCAGATTTTACACTGAGAGAGGATATGCAGCCGGCCTAGTTGGGGGATTTCGGTCAGTGTTTGGTTAATATGCCTTTGCGCCATTCGCCGTACACTGCCATGCTAAATTTTCATCTAACATCTATAGAATCACCTGCTATCCCCTGTTGTCTAGCCAACTTTTTTATCTTTAAAATTAATATTTGAAATATGGTGGCGTAACTGTATAAACTAAAAACATCTTACAGAAGTAACTTCGATGTTTTAGAATAAGGCACAATGTTTAGGTTTATGCTTCGTAAGTTTTAGGCCTACTTGAAGAATGCAGTCATGGAAAACTACAAGGGCTGCAAGTGGTTTCTGTCTATTCATGGGTCTGTAAGGACTTAGGTCATGTATTGTATACCTTAAAACCAAACTTTTTGAAAGCTAACCCATTCCATCCAGACGCCCAACCAAACGCTGGGGCCACATCACTCAAAATACGGATTAGAATTCTTTGCGCTGACACCACGGCTACTCATAGTCGTTAATTTCGTTTTGTTGGTTGTGTTTAAACATTTTTTAATGAGAAAAATGCATCAGCCACATTTCTTTTGGCAAGTGTCTGCGTCTGAATTTGCCCCGCTATCTTAAAGTTTATTAAGTACTCCTTGGCGACTACTTCGTCGACAGCCATATACGCGAAGCAAAGGAACAGTACATATTTTTTTTAAAAGAGAGTTTTTGTATTCCCACTTAATTGCTTCGCCGAGGGCGCCCTCTTCTCAAGTAGACAACATTATGATCCCCGCATGGTCCTCTTCAAACTCGGCATGTTCCGATTACAAGACAAGGGCAAGTCTATGCCTTGCCTAGTCCTTAAACTCTCAGCATGCTAGGGCCTTGCAGCCCACACAAGCGAGCGCGCGGCAAAGGTCACACTAAGGAGCCATTGCAGTCTGAGTCAAGCAAGGCCCAATTTCCTTGTCAGACGATTAACCTTCCAGACCATAGCTGTCATGGTGTCCTGAAAGTTTCAAAGCGCGTTTGGCTTTTAATAATTAAGGTCGACATCGGTGCCGATGACATATTTGCATAAGTCGGTTGATTATGTGTGTTTGCCCCCAGGCGGCTCTTGCCGCTGTCCCATGGCATGCGTTGGCTAGGCTGCACTGCTTCCACAAGATGAATGTAGCCCGCGTTAGATGGAGGCTTCAATTTGTTTCAGCCTCCCAGTCGAATTTACTCTGACCAATACTGAGGCGCGCTTCTTCACAACACATTCCTCATTGCGCACAGGCCCATATCCGTCCGTCTTTCAGTCAAAATACAGTGCGAATCGGATGCGATCGTGAAATATATATTGAGAAAGTCGACATAGCCACGTAAGCCACCGTCGCACACCCTTGAGAACAGGACAATTTAAGAATTATAGTAAATATGTATGTGGGTTGTATAAACCTCGTAGTTGGTCCTTCGCGTGTTTTGTGTTGAGTGGTTGGCTGGCGGGCTGTATGTCGGACTCATTGGCTCCTTTATAATGAGTCATCTAAAGGAACTCTAACGCATGAGAGATTCTGGTAGATTAACCCCTTGTGTGAAAACTTGGTGCGTGGTGCAAAGCGCCGGGTTGCGTGCGGTGCGTGTAAACGGGGCGTTCAGCCACTTGCGTCCAGTCCTCACATCAGAGGACTGAACGGCTCGGGCAGTATACTGGTGGCTGGGAGATCGAAGGGAGAGTGAAGTAGGCTCTGGTAACTCAGCGCATATTCCTCACTATAAACAATCTAACGCGCTTTCAAACTATCGCAGTGCACAAAGGCAACCAACTGATAGCCTGCAGCGTCCCCTTCTTAATGTGACTTCTAAGGCACTCCCACTCTCTTAGGATTTGAGCCGCCCACTCCTTAGTTGTTTTGATGAAAGCCTGGTTCATCATGCATGGGCCAGATGGGCCGTGGCACCCACAGACGGACTGTTTAGCATTGTCAGCCCGATCTGGCTTCCGGTCTTCTTGACTCTGTCTTGACACCGGACCCACGTAAGGGTAGGGGGGAGAGGGTGCGGTAGATGCATCGCAAGCCTACTATCACTATAAACTCACTCGCGCGCAAGTCGTCATCTTTGTGCTCACTTAACTGTGAGGCGGTCAGTGGGCATCGTTGGCAACGACAGTCGAGCAGCCGGAGGTTATGTAGACACGTGTGATTGTTGCGAAAGGAGTGGGTGGTATTTTGGCGATTGTTTTCGTGTGTGCATATATGACCGTATCGATCCGTGTGTTGTGTCAGATCGCGACGACAGAGTGGGTGGCTATGGCGGACATGACGGTTGTTGACCAGGGCTCTCTGGTCACACCGCGACGAAGTTGCAAATGTCTGGCCAGAGCAGTGTTGTTTTTGTTTTTTGGTGGACTACTATATCTACGCGTAGCGGTAAACTCGGTGAAGATCGAAAATTTGTTGTAGCCGGCACAGTGATGCTCCTGGTGGCGAAGAGCAGCGTGTGAGGACCTAGGGTTCGCAGTTCCCACACCGTACTCCATATCCATTCTGCCCCACGTTGGACTTACAGATGCCATACCGGTTCGGCGAACCGACGTGGCCTGCTAATTATTGGAAGGAGTCCAGTTGCTTGAGTGGCTGGTTGTGTCGTTAGCAGAGATTATTGCGCGCTGGTAGAGGGATGCTCACCGATCGTTCTTAAGGAACTCACTCGTTCTATTGTGCCCTACGGGCTCACTCTCGAGTCCAACCAGCAGTCGTACAGCGGCGCATGATATAGGTTGGATGTTATTACCGACAAAAACAAGGAAAACTGGAATGGCCATTTCAGGCTTATTGGCTGTCGTCAGCCAGCCATGCCCAACCCCGAGGTGTGGAACACCTGGGGCTTGGAAGTCCAACGCCCCTAACCACTGAGCCGCGGGCTCGTTGTCCTGTCGGTTTCGATCGGGGTCGGGTATGACTGACTAACGACGACTAATGAGCCAGAAATGGCCATGTCAGTCTCCCTTGTCTTTGTCAGTAATAGCAGTATTGTGCGCTATCGCGCGTACAAAAGGCGTCCGCGTTGCGTCGTCTTTGAAGGTGTCCGACCAGGAAGAGACAAGACCTGAACGTTCGATCTCATTGCGGGCAGGTGGGTAGTAAGTACCTGCGGTGTGAGACTTTCCTTTCGACGTTGTGATAGAGACGAAGGGGCCCGAAAAGATCACTCTGGGCCCCAAACGTGAGGTGACGGTGGCATTCGGCTTATTTCGAAGCTTGTCGCTCCGTTTTTTTTATCGTAGATAGGTGTGTCTGCGGGTGCTGTGGGTTAATTTCGAGGCATTTGGGCTAAATCTTAAAGATTTTCTTGAAATGCCGTCTTTTTCAATCTCGCCTATGAGTTCCTGTACAGACATAATCGAAACAGGGCCGCCAAGACAGGCGTTCATCAGCAGTCCTCACGATGAGGTTAAATGCTGGGTTAAATTTCCGAGGTACACCCGGCGACGCTGCAAAATTCCGCAGCCACACGATGTCTCCCTCCTGATATGGAGTCCCGTGTGCTAGGCGGTCACAGAATGCCTTTTGTCGGCGCTGACCTTCCTGAAGATGCAGTCGTACTTCCTCCGATACTGTGCGCAGGATTAAATATCTCGTCTACGCGTGCAACGCACGACACGCTTAATGTGTCAGGCTTCTTCAGATGGTGGTTTCACATATGTGAGAGTGCCAAAGAGACCACATTAGGAAGTATCCGTCACAACCTGGTTTCAAGTTCCGAGAAGAACCGATTTATTCCTCTCGGTGGGAAACCTCCCAGGCTAAGACCAGCATCGCGGCCAAATAGTTTCAAGCGTGTCAGATTTATTGTAGTGAGGACTGCGTTGTGTATAGATTCCCCAGTTTCTATCTCTCTTTTTCTCTATCCTGTGCACCAGTCGTATGTCCGAGCCTGTTAGCAAGCTGCTGACTGGATTGGGCATAGTGGTTGACGCGGTATAAAGGCC
Source organism: Spirometra erinaceieuropaei (assembly GCA_902702965.1). NCBI lineage: Eukaryota > Metazoa > Platyhelminthes > Cestoda > Diphyllobothriidea > Diphyllobothriidae > Spirometra > Spirometra erinaceieuropaei. Next base: position 162,499 of record CACRXP010000337.1, on the reverse strand, counting down.
TAAATCTAAAGTGTTCTGCAAGCACATCCGCGGCATTAGTTAAGGACTCACGTGGACTAAGCACTACCCGGTAAACGCGTGTCGTTGACTCGTTCTGTCCCTTGTTTTAGTCGTCAGATCCCTTTTGCGAGACTACGGACGTACTAAGTTATTCTAATTCTTCTTTACGACTGTATAAGGTGTTTTCGTCAACTTATGCCGATTACCAGAGTTAAAGTATTTTGTTTTTTTTCAACTTGTAGATGCTCCTGCTACTGAATATTATATTGCTGGCAGTTGTGGCCTCCTGTTCGGGTAAGGTTTCCCTGTGTATATATATGCCATTGTTATATTCTTTTACACGTTTTACTGATTTGTATAATAGCAAGGCCATTTCTGCAAGTCTTCAGAGGGTCTATAATAAGGTTACGGTCAGTGCGAATTTCCTGTAGGTTATTTGTCATGTGATCGTAGGCAAATGGTAGTCTTTCCTGTCACGCTGGCGCCGCTACTGAGAAAGCGACCTCTGACTAATTAGTTGATAGAATCAAGAACGTCGCTATCGACACCACACTCCTGACCCGATTACTCCCGGTTGGCTTCCAGACCCGACCATCCGACCCGCGGCCTTGTGTAATTTTGACCAGCACACCTGCGGTTGGACCAACGATCCAAGCAGCTCGCTGCATCCCTGGAAAATCCAACACCGACCTCCGAGGGGCTTCCCGGCGAATCCAGCCGTCACCTACCCCATCCTCTGTTTCTCAGCTAACACACAGGCTGAGGAGGACAAGGATTCCCCCTCTTCTTTCTCCTCCTGGTTGACCGTTCCGAGGAAACCGCTGGT
>CACRXP010000337.1:150394-161627 GCA_902702965.1 Spirometra erinaceieuropaei | reverse complement strand
CCCTTGTTGTTTTCGCTCGCGCCTACAGTCCGAAACCACTCGTCTGTTTCCTCTATTCTCGCCCACGCCTAGCGGGACGGACGCCGAACTCTTTACCAGTCTGCGGATTTGAGGAACATACCTGTGGTTGGACAAATGACGCCAACAATTGGAAGCACCGCTGGGATATTAGGAAACGCCCCTTCAGCACCTCTGTGGGCGACGATGCCAGCACCTTTCCTGCTCTCTGTCTGCTGGCCAAAGCGGGGGCCCCGGTGGAGAACCGCGATGCCCTCTCCTGGCTCCCCTCGTTTTCCTCTCGCAAGCAACCCAAACCCGTGTCTCAGGACCTACAGGCCCGCCTCTGGAGTCCCCCTTTGCCCGCCGAGTTAGGACTGCGCTGCCTCAAGTTCGTCTACTTCATCCACCCAGGCGCCGGTCGTACTGGAGGCAACATCACGCTCAGCCTCCTTCAGCGTCAAGAAGGGTGCCTTTCTGTCCTGCCTTGTCTTCGCACACATTCGATAGTGTTTAATGCATTACTGACTAGCAAATAACCAGATTTATCCTCCCTCCCACACCCGACAACGCGGCCAGCACTTTGATGTTCCTGGATCCGAAAAGCGCTGTAGACCGAAGTATCAACCGTTGTCGTTGTCGGTTGCCGTCCTCATACAGTAGGTTGGAATCGTAGTTTGAACGTGATGAAGTTTGTATTTCGGTTTAGACTCTGGCCCCAGTTCAGCGGTTTAAGCCGGGAAAGTGCGAACCTGTTATGCGTGAACTGTCCTTGTAAGTATACAGGTCAGACAACGCATGTTCGGATCGCGCACACACGAACCTAGGCTAGCCGTGCGGCGTGGGAACAAATTATCGCAAGTGACTGTTCACACCTTCGAAACGGGTCACGAGTTCAACTTCACAACCGCCAAGGTGATTGCCCATACGAAAGCAAGATAATCCAAGAATCGATCGAAGTCTGGGCCTCAGATGACAACTCAATCAGTCGATATATCAATCTGGTGCCGGCATGCAGAGCCCTATGCAGTCTCCTCCAGACCTGCTCGTTGATGGCAAATACCTGCCTACAACTTTTGCTTCTTCTGTTGCTGCTGCCATCTCTGACAATGGACTCCTGCACGATTTTGGAAGCTCGACCAGTCTCTCGCCTCCGTTCTCATAAATACACCTGAAACTTGAACACTCCGCTTCATTCGTGAGCCCGCCGCCGTCTGCAGCGCGTACCTCCCACTTATCGCCGACATGACAGCGTAGTAGTTTCCATGTGCGACCCTCTTGGTTTGTTTTAACCCCTTTGGAACGCCTTATCGGTGTTGTGACCGCTTTCGTTGGCGCGTTGCTTTCTGGCTCTCACAGCTCTCGGTCGCGATGTCGCCGGTCTAAGGTGTTTTGTCCGTCAGTTTGTCCACGGCCGCCTCTCGACTTTCAGTCTCACATCTTGCCTGTTCGGTGCCCTGTATGTGCTGATATGTGTTCTGGCAGATCCATTTGTACTCTCTGCGCGTCTACCCACCTGTCTGCTAGTGTAAACAGTACATTGTTAGTTCACACAGGTCTCCCCCTGTATGCTTGCTGTACCTCTGTGAGATAGACCTGCTCGACCTCACCGCGCACGCCTGCTATGTTTTATTGCCGTCCCTGCAGCGGTCACTGATCCGGCTCCCCTGGCCGTGTGCCGTTTTGACAACGCGGACACCTGCGGGTGGATAAATGACTTCAACAACTGGAGACAGCGATGGACCATTGTGAAGACAGCCGCCTGGAGTCCTCGTGTCTGGACGCACACGCTTCCAGCCCTTTGTCTAACCACTGCTATTGAGGCTCCGAGAAGGATTCCACAGCAGGAAGCCTCCTCTTCCTGGATCCCGATCAGTGGGATGAAAAAACCCAAGACTTCCGGGCTGCCCCCTGGTGGCACCATCCAGGCTCGTTTCTGGAGCCCCTCAATACCTGCCGAACTGGGACTCAAATGCCTCCAGCTAGCCTACCACGTCCACCTTGGACAACACAGCCCGGCAGGTTCAACAGTTACCGAAGAAAAATCCATCAGCCTGGCCCTGCTTCAGCGCCAAGAAGGGTGCTTAAGTGTTCTACCCATTTTATGCCTGGTTTCCATTCGCTTCAGTACAGCAAAAGGGACACTTGTTTGGTTCAGTTCGAATAGGTCTCGTGTCTTCCTTCTAGCATAGTTGAAATAACTGACTGAAAGTTTTTGTGGAACCGATCTGCAGTGACTGCTCGTCTTATTTCGCCCGGCGTCCTCACTGCGTCTAACCGTCTGCGCCTTCGTGGGGGATAGTCGTGGTTGGATGGTTGACGCACACAGTTGGCTCCCTCAGCACCGCGTAGAAAGGAGACTGCTTCAATCAACAAACAAAAGACTCTCTCGAAAACCGCCTCCAAATTGCGAGCAAGTGCTTTCAGCCCACTTTGCCTGCAGTTTGCCTACTACGTCGACTACCAGACCTTGTCGGCTCGTCGCACGTTTATCTCCACCCTAATTTGCCAATGACGCTAATTGGCCACTACTGTCAAGGTCAGCTAGATGTATCCATCTTTGCTCCCCCCCCGGCCCTGGGCTGCGTTTCATTTAGCGACACCACCGTCACTGAGGAAAACTACACCTGTCGGTTCGGCGGTCCTGTGCGACGCCCACTCCCTCCACAGCCGGATGATCGGTTAATTTGGACCCCGTTGCTGTTGACATTTTCTTCGCCTTCATTCAGCTCTCTGACGGTCGTATCCTAAACCCTCTGGACATTCTCTGTGTTTTAAGAGCTCGCTGAAAATGAACGAAACCTACATATACCTCTACAGAATCTTGGCGGGTAGATATAGGCTTTTTTGGTCATTCGCGTCTGCTCCGCATCCTTAAAGTGACGGCACACCTTTTTGACCTTCTGAACACAGAACCGCCACCGGCACACTCACCGCACATCCCCCGGCCGCTGCACGTATGGACGTTCAATGAGATGGACTTGGGAGACTGGACCAATGATGCGAACAACTGGCGCCAAAAGTGGACCGTTCTTGCGGCTCCTGCCAGCGGCGACACATCGCCTGCGCTCTGCCTCCTTGCCAGGACAGCACCCGCACAACCAACTAGGAGTCAGGCTCCCTGGCTTGCCGCTCGTCGACGTATTCAGGAGCCCAGCTCGCCCTCCGCTGCGAATGCACTTTCTGCCCGTCTCTGGAGTCCTCCAATTCCCGCCGATGTGGGAATGCGTTGTTTGGCCTTTAGCTACTCCCTGCATCTCGGTGTTGAAGCCGCAGATCCGGCTGACATCAGTCTCGCCTTGCTGCAGCGTCAAGAGGGGTGATTATTGGGTTAATTACCTCCTCCTACCCTTCCCCACAGCATACACCGGCAGCAGCTAGCTGACTACCTCAGTGCGCAGAGATTGGCTCCACAAGTAGATCCTCAGTGTATAGGGTTAGGACTTTATTAACGGGTGCCAGTCTTCTCGCGGGCCAATAACACTCACACCTGGTCGGTTTTCTTTCCGTTGCGGATTCAGGGTCCCGTCGGTCGACCGAAAAACTCTCCTGCTCGTTCTCGTCCTCCTCGCCAACCCCATGCCTTTGGCTGCCGGATCATAACGACTGGGGTACAGCACAGTGGAAACGCGATGTGGTCCCGCCCACGAGCTCAGGCCCGGCGGTGTCTAGACCCGCCCTTTGCCTGCGTGCTATTGCTGACCAAACGGAGACCAGTTCTCGCCTCTGGAGTCCTGTGATTCAATCGAATGATCCTCTACCAGCCTGTCTTAGACTTTCCTACGCCTTCTTGCTGCCTTCTACCGCGGTTAAACGCCGGTCGCCAATTAATGGTCTAAGCTTGTCTCTCCTTAAACGCCAAAAAGGGTAGGCAGGTCAAGTTAACATGCTAAGCCAGTCGTCTCACACTTACCGCCGGTTTTTTTCCGACACGCCTGCGTCACTCTGCCCCACCTCCCCTTCCCCCCTGTGCGCCGACTCAGATGAATGAGTAACACTCGTCTTATCCGATACAGGCTCCACCGTGAAACCCTTCCACGCTTGGACCTTTGATGAGGACATGGGCGACTGGACAAACGACGGCAATAACTGGCGCCAGCGCTGGACCCGGTTGGACTTAACCACTTCTCCAAGCATTTGCCTCCAGGCAGCGGTTCCTTCAAAAAAACGAACGCCCTGGCTTTCCGAAATTGCAAGTAATGAGGGCATGACCTCCTCCACCACGGGCCCCATAACAGCTCGCCTCTGGAGCCCCGTAATTCCTGCTCGACTCGGCATGCGCTGTCTAAGTCTACAGTACTCGATGAAGCTGGGCAAGGAGTCCTCCCTGACGGTTCCCGCCTCGCAGACCGCTCCTACGTTGTCGCTTCTTCATCGTCAGGAAGGGTGCATATATACTGTTGAAGTTTTTTCCTACAGCGTTCACATCTTCATATTTTAGACGTACACGTATGTCCTTAAGATCTGTAGCTGGGCGTCTTCTTACGAATAATACGTCCGTCAAAATTGGAAGGATATCCCACGAGCCGATTTTATGCTGTCATGATGTCGCTCAGACCAGTCCATTCATGATAAATTCAGCTGAAAGAAATCAGTCTTGTTCGCTGTAGGCCCGCCGTTGCCCTTCCACGTGTGGACATTTGACGAGGACATGGGTGACTGGATGAATGATATGAATAACTGGCGTCAGCGCTGGAGTCTACAGAACGTCTCGATGCCAAGTGGTCCACCGTCTGCCTCGGTCTGTCTTCAAGCTGCACTACAAACTCCGGTTTTGGCGAAGAAGCGGACCCCCTGGCTCTCAGAGATGGAAAGTAACGAGGACGAGGTAGCCTCCACCAGCGTGATACAAGCCCGTCTGTGGAGTCCCAAGATTCCAGCAAGACTGGGCATGCGTTGCCTGACGCTCCAGTACGCCTTCCACATGGGAGCGGCATCTGACGACGTCTCCGTTGATACCGCGTCCTCGGCCAGTCTATCACTGATGCAGCGTCAAGAAGGGTGCCTTCTCGCCTCGAAATTTATCCCTTTTGTGTTTAACTTTACGCACCGGCTTCCCTCCTCCTCCCTCTCCTTTCGTGTGTTTGCTGCGCGGTCATGACTACCGCGCGAGTTGGTCATTTTCGTCCTCCCAATCGCGCGGGCACACGTAATAGCGTGACGCACCAGTCACCTACTCGTCAACTGGCTGGCTGGTAGTGCGCCAATTAGCTATCAGCTGACGAATGCGTACGCGTACGCTAACGCACACACCTCTTGTTAGCGCGCCGGGGCAGGGCCTGTCGACGGGGTATCAGAAGAGTCTGCGGGAAGGCGGTGGCATGTCCGGAAACTGGGTTGACAGTGGACGCAGACCGAACACGTCAATTTCCATGTGCCTCCCAAGGAAGCCATCTCACTCTCATTACTCGTCCCTGTGCTGACATTGGTATTCGTTCGCAGTAGCATTGCAACGAATTTTCCGTCCGTCTGTCACCCAGCTGCGAATTTGAAGTCGAACGTTGAAGGGTCATTTAGGCTTCACTGCAGTCATCAACAAGTTAATTCCTGTGGACACCTTCTAGCCCTAGAAGCTTTAGACACCGTCAGCACCAGTATCTTCTTGGTGTTTCGACATTGTCTAGGCCACGCTGACTGCAGGCGTATTTTCGATTTTCTATTTCCAGTGGAGACGGCTCACCTTAACTGCACATTTGACTCTCCCTGTGGATGGCATTCGGATGCAAATGACTGGGACGAGGCCCGATGGAGCACCGTTGGACTGCAAGGAGCAGCCGGAGCAACCACCAATATGGCCACCTGCTTCACCAAGCCAAAGTGGCTCACAAAGGAGAGGCTGTCTGCCAGACTTTGGAGTCCGTCCATTGGGCGTCCTGTCTTATCGGCTCCCAGCGATGACGATGAGCCCGTACCCTTTGAAAGACCTATTATTCAGTGCTTGCGATTCTCATACGCATTCCAGCTGCAGTCTCGGGAGAATACTATGCCGTCTGACGCTGAACCAATAACGTTGGCTCTTCTGAAGCGACAGAGAGGGTGAGGGGCGGAGCCTATGTGCTTGCCCGGTGTCAGTCTATTTTAACATAACTCGGCAGTTAGCGTGAGTTATAACCGACGAAAGCCAGGGAGACTGGAATGGGCGTTTCTGGGTTGGTTATATCGTCAGTCAGTCATGCCCCAATCAGTGGCCGGGAGGGGTCGGGGCTCAGAGTGGACCAGTCGACTAGCGCCGCTTCCACACTGCTTTGATGCCTTGATGGAGGATGGCGTAATTGCGCATTATGTGTATATGATCTGCCGTAACTTATTGATAGTTGAAATGTGCGCCCCAGTTTCTTCTCTTCAAGCAAGCACACCACCCCGGCCGTACCGTTTGCAGGCAATAAAAGTGAAGCTGTGCATCTCAGGCATTCGTTGGGCACAAGAAGGTTACTCAGCCATCGGGAAACAGACGTATTTTCGTGGCGCCTCAAACTCACGCTGGAGTCCGTCCTCGAAGAGCGACTGCCTTGTCACATCCATCCTCTGTTTATACCGAGTTTGGTGGCTACACCCATTAGTCGGTCAGGCGTCTGTGTTTGGCCGCCACTATGCACGCAGTCGTGGGGTTCCGCATGCACTTTTACATGGGCGGCTGCGTACCAAGTTTCTGTGACTACCGTCACACTGTCTGGCGGTGATTCGCCTGGGTGTCTCTGCACCCCCTGCAGGCCAAAATGGGGAATGCACTGGCCCATGACACTGAATCTTCATGAGGCCTTGGCTACCGCCATACCTGCTTGTAGTACACAGACTGATTCCACATCGTATATGTGCAGAATAGCATTGCGGACAAAGACAAAAGGGGAGGCGGACCGGGATGGCCATTTCTGGCTCGCTACCGTCGTCAGCCAGCCCTACCCAATCCCGAGGTGTGCAACCCCTGGGTCTCGATCTCGCGACCTGCTGGTTAGAAGTCCAACACCTCTTGTCGGTTAAGACCGTGCATACGTAATGGTCAGCCGCCGCACGTCGTACATGTGCAAAATAGCATGTTTCGCCACCTGTACAGTTCGGTATGAGCTATGTCAAGTGGATTTTAGGAACTGCATAAACTTCCATGTGGAACGAAAACAAGTCCTGGACGGGGAAGATGTTGAGAACAAATAGAAGAAACCATCGGTCGCCACGCATGCTATCGCGCTGGATATCCTTGGAGCCTCATTGGAGCGACGCAGAGACCGGTATGTCGGCAAAGACAGGGCAATTCAATGTTTTCCCTTTCAAGCGAAACGGCCTACACCGGACATGTGTGATTAGAAGGACCGTCGCAAACATCGACACACCGCCAGCCTAGACCACATCTATCTTCTCAAGTTTCTGCCACAAAGATCACAGGTTCTTCTCCGCCCCCCCCTCCCCCTGTCCTCGTTAGACGTCAACAGGGAGAATAGGAGTCGATTGTGTGTTTCGCCCGCTCTCGCCACTCCACTCACCCTTTTAGTTTTGTACTTAAAGATGGAGTACTAGCGCATAAAAATTATCTCGTGAATTCGAGCGCATACTGCTGTCCCCAACCTTCCTAGGTGTTATCGAAATGCAATAAGGACTAGCCCGAATAGACAGCACGGCCAAAACTAGTCCTTTTTCTGTCAGAAGATTCACCCTGGGGTTGACCTCTCTCCCTCTCTGCTTCGCTTACAGGCGCCAATCTCAATTGCACATTTGAGACTGACTCATGTGAATGGACAAACGATCCCAACAACTGGTTGGCTTCCTGGCAGACTAGCTCTGCACGACGAGCTCACAGTCAGCAGAAGATCCATTCTTCACCGGAACTCTGTCTAAAACCCACGTTGCATCCGCCTTCATCGGCTTCCTCACCGCCGCCTGACTTTACGGGTCGTCTCTACAGTCCACTACTGCGTGGCAGTGACCGGGTCGGATGCCTCAAGTTTACGTATCTAGTCGTAGCGGCCGCAAACGCTGATCGGAAACGAACAGCCCGTGGATCTGGGCTTCCGATAATCTCCGTCTTGCGTAGGCACATGGGGTGAGGCAACGGTTCTGATCGGGCGTACTCAAACCCCATCTCTGACTCGTCTCCTTACTGGCCCTCTTAGTGGTCTGTAGATAGGGCTCTTTAGTTTTTTTTGGCCGCTTTTTATGTCTTTACGTGTCCGTTGGGCAATGCATCCTCTCTCATACACGTTTTAATTGGTTCTCATGGTGACTGTTGACAGCATCCGGAGGAGTCGCATCTCACGGGCTAGACTGTGCCTTCGATTCAGGCAACGCTTGCAGCTGGGCTTCCGATCCCCGGGACACCAGAGCAACCTGGAAGGTAAGAGAGGATTTCGTCTGGCCGGGCAACGGGGCTCTTTGTGTGGACCGCACTTCAACTGCCCGTATACGCCTGAAGTCGACCCTGTCAGCACGAATTTGGAGCGCCACAGTTATGGGCGAAGGCAAAGGCAGTTTGGACAGCTTCGATTCAGCCGAATTTCCAGACGAGACACTTGACTCGGAGACGGCAACAGAACCGATGCTGCCCGTTCAATGCATCCGTCTGGCTTACCTGATCGATGCACGACAGCCCCCGCTGCACTCCGATGCGCGTCCATCCATAGCTCTGCTTCGTCATTCCTCTGGGTAGGAAACACGGGCTTGAGACGATAGCGCGTATACCTTAGTTGCCTTCGATTTGCACAAATGGCCTTGCCTCAATGCGTACCGGAGCGCGTTTTCATGCCTCACTTTCCCCCGACCCCCACCCCTCCACCCGACCTCTGACGTCTGAATCCTTCCTCATCTTCCAGGGCCGACCGAGCAGAGATCTAGGAGTCGCCGACCCCCTCGGATTGATTGCAACTTCGAAGACGTGTCGTTTGCGGGCGGTCTCTGCGGTTGGAACATCGATCCGCGTGACGTGGGGGCTGCGTGGCATTTGGACTCCAGCAGTAAAGAGACTTGGTCGACACTGGCTTGTGTGGAGCCCACGCTCTACCATTCCGAAACCGAAGATTTTGAAGATAGATTTGAATCCTTTGACGCTGCTTCACAGGGCTCATCTCCGCGCACCTTTTCCGCCCGTCTTTGGAGCGGTCAAGTTGGCCTACAGTCTTCAGCGGGTCCAGCGCTGCGTCCACAGTGCCTTCGGCTGGTCTATCGTTTTGCGCCGTTGTCTCGACTGCCGTCTACAGGGGTAGACTATAAACTCACCTTATTGCGGCATTCAGCGGGGTGAGAATCGAGTGTTTTCTTGCCAGCGTGACTTTCACCAGCCAGGAAGAGTAGGCGTTAAGTGGTTTTGACACATCAGTCAAGTGTTTGAAGGAGGCTGCAGAAGAGGCAGCCTGTTTCAGTCACCTGTTGCGTGTTTCCTCTTACCTCCTTCTTGTTTTGCGCGCAGACCAGCAACTCCGCCCGTTGCCCACCGCCATCACAGGCGGCAGCGGCGGCGGCGGTTCAGGTACTATGGGCGTGATTGACTGCAGCTTTGAGTCGGGCAACTTTTGCGGCTGGAAGGACGACCCCCGTGACAGTGGCGCGGCATGGAGTATCGTCGACTTGTCATCCGATTCCGAGCAGTCGGGTCATGCACTCTGCCTTCGTCCCGCTTCAGGCGCCATCTCCGAAGACTTTGATGACCCCTTTGAGGACATCCCACGTGCAACGAAATCGGAACTTTCTGCTCGTCTGTGGAGTCCGAGGGTCCGAATGGGTGTAGCCCCACTGATGTGTCTTAAATTGGCCTACAGCACTAGACCGTCGATGAATATCAGCGCTAGACTGAGCTTAATGCGCCACTCCTCTGGGTAAGGTGGCCTGAGTGCATGTTCACAAAAAGACATCAGCCAACCAGGTTCGACATCCTCACCCTAGCGCTAGGTGACATCTTAGCTAGCTGCTTTCGGCACTTCTCTGTTGGTTTCCCAGCCACTCAGCTGTCCGTACTTATCTAGATTCACACGGGCGGGTGGTCTCTTCTGCCGACTGCAACTTTGACGGGGATGGCCTTTGCAGATGGATGCCCGATCCGCGAGATGGTGGGGGACGCTGGTCTCTCGAGACCCCTGCAGGAAGCCAAACTGACAGCCGTGTGGTCTGTCTTCGACCAGGCCGTCGCTCCGACTCGCAGGCCGATCCATTTTCTCTACTCGATGAGGAGGAGGAAGAAGGAAATGCTATCGACTCTGGTTCTAGCAGCAGCAGCAGTAGTAGAAACCTGTCTGCACGTTTGTGGAGCTCGAAAATTCGCACTTTGGATGGAACTCCAGTTCAGTGTCTCAAGCTGGCCTATCAGATCGTTTTGGGCGAGCCCAGCAGTGTTGAGGAATTGCCTGTCATCTCAGGTCCACCGAATCTAGCCATGCTTCGACATTCATCGGGGTGAGATATCCTACGCAGATAGTGGGGAGGTCGGCTAGTCCCCTCCTCCCCTTTTATTCGGTGCGAATAGCTGCGAACTACTGACCCATCAGTCTAACAGATTGCCAGGATTAGGGGTTGTTTGTTTCTTAGTTGTCAGACCTGAATCGATATATAGGAGGCTTCATGATCGCACGACAAGAATAGTTTAGGGGGTTGACACGCGGCCCTTTCTCAGGGCAGTACATCCTGCCGTCCCAGGTGTAGGCCACATCTACCCTTCAAATATACACACACGCACACAAGCTCACTCACCACCCCCACCCGCCTATTTGTTTATTACTCGGTGCAGTAGGTGAGCTGCACTCAGTGTTAAGTCACTGTCTGTAGTTGACGCATTGATGCAGTTCTTATTGCCTCGTCATCGCCCCATCCACCCCCCCCCCCGCCAACCCACCCAGCCAACCCACAACCACCATATTTGCCTTTTCTTCTGCTTCCATCTTATTTACATTGCAAAGTAACAAAAATAAGTAATGTTTTAATGCGTCATGCATTCCTTACATGCATTAATGTTTAACATTGTTGTTTATATCTTCGTCCTTCCATTTCATCCTTCTGCGCTGACGCGCCCCCTGCTGTTTGTTTGTTTGTTTGAACTTGTCACTTTATCTTGCTACTTGTCTGTCGTGACCGATGTTCACTTCCTATCCCCAGCCCTTGAGCTGCTTTTCTTGACTTTAGTGTCAGGCTTAACCCCGCTTACTTTTCTTGTTTGTATGTGGCTTGCCTGTTCTACAATTTCGGTTTGCTGGTGTCATGGTGCGTCACGGTAGCTTGTAGAGGATGTTTAAGGAGGCAGAAACAGCAGTCGGACTAGGGGCCA
>CACRXP010000337.1:89984-145240 GCA_902702965.1 Spirometra erinaceieuropaei | reverse complement strand
GGCCTGAAGTCTTCTAGTAAATATGGCGGGGGGTGGGGTGGGGGAATAGCGTCTTTTCCACTTCGTACAGCACACCACTAAATTATCAGTTTTCTAATGTTGGCAGACTTGAATGCTATGTTTTTATGCTCTTTCCCCTTGTTCAATTGTTTCTGGAAAACCAGGTTGTCTTTCAGGTTCTGTTAAAATGACTAGGGTGGCAAAACTTGAATAGGCTGCTGCCCACTGATAGTGACAGTCGTCGATCTCTAGCCGTTAGTTGTCTTCGTCATGAAGAAAGGAAATTTTCATGCCCGTCCTCTCCATAAGATTTCTGGGTTAAAAGACCCCGATAATTTTTGGCTTTTCCATATACCCGTTTTCCACCTCATCAGAGGAATTTTTGTGATCGTATACTGCAAACTGACAGTTCTTATGGGCTCATGTCACGTAAAAGTGGGAGGACTTCCGTAGGTCCGCTCCAACATCAAGGAGTTCTTGAGATCGGTCCCCTCCCCTCGTCGCTTCGTCGAAGGTATCTCAGTCTAGAAGGACCCTAGGACCCCACCACCTTCCATTTATTCTGCTCCTCGATTGCCACATTAACTAGCACCACACGGATTGCATTTGCTAGTGATTGCCCAGCCTTCAGTTCCAAGTTTACCTCATGGGGTGCATTTCTCTCTACAAAAAACCATGGCATCACATTTGGAAATTTTGTATGCCTTGGTGTTGTGTAATGAGACCTCGTTGTTTGAATAAAGGTTCCGATAATGTCGTTATTTCAACTAGCTCCCGAGAACTGTTTCGTTTCGGTCTAGGTCTGCAATCCTCGCCTTAAAGCGCCCTGATTGACGGAATTTCTGCAGTCTGGCGTCAAATCGCTGGCCATCGTAGCCTGCTTTAGTTTGGCGCGCTGGAACATTTCTGTAATGTCACTCCCCTTCCCCCCCTCCTTTCTTGTTCGCACACCCTTGATCCTATTGTCACTGCGGCCCCCCACCGCTAAGAGTCGTCATTCGTCGTAGGGGATGTTTGCAGCAACTTTCGCAGCGTTGCTGAGCCATTTCGAAGGTGATAACGTTTTCACATCTTTCGTTTCCCCGGTGGCTTTCACGGGAGTGCCTTTTGGTGCTGGCGTTCATCCTCGCGTCTCATTTAGAATTTGCATTCACCACCTCCTAGGATCATTGCGCCATAGTACTTAGACTTTTTTATTTATATGATTTTCTTCAGGACTTATCGTTTTCGATTTTCCCCCATTTCATTCCACTTTCAGGACATGTAAATTGACTTGAGCGTGAGTCCGGGGTCTCGGGCTTTCTCTGGTAGGTGTGTGCGCGTAATTATGCCGAAGAGCCATTCTCGTCATTCAGGATTCTTTTTCCTCCCGTATAGGTGCCCATTTTTGTACCCCTTATCTGCGAACCCTAGATCGACATACCCCTCGCCCCTCGCCTAACTGTTTCTGTCTGCGTTCGCGTCTCCTTTTTGCTAACATATCATTGCTCTTTGGGCCTCCCGTTGACAACCTCTCCATCTATGTCATATTCCCTTTAAAGACTGAGTGTACCGGCGGGGAATTTCTAGTGCGTTAAAATCGCCAGTAAATACGGTGCCCTTTCTTGGAGGTCGAATATAAGTTGCAGTACTCCTAATCTCTCTCTCTCTCAGGCATCAGAACCTGTGGTGAAACTGCAGCAAATGGCTTTGCTGTTACGTCAGTCATGCGTCAGGATATATTCACTGCCGTCACCTCGTCATCACGATAAAGCGGCTCTGATTGGTTAGCCTGGTATGCGCTGTCGCACACATGACCTGTTCTATTGTCGCAGTACACCATCGCGCCGTTTGTTTGCTGGCCGGACACAGGATGCGCATGCAGGACGCGTCATATCAACGCGAAAGGTCATTCAGAGGCAGTGTCATCTGCTTTTTTCGTGGAAAGTCGGTTGCTCTAGCCAAGTCTAGCGATGTGTCTTCCGTTTAAAAAAGTACCTGCAGTTCGAACCGTTACACTATAATCGGAGCGGTGAGCATGCGACCTCTATTCCCCAGCCTCCTCTTGCGTTTTCTCCGACTTCAAAACAACTGACCTCAACTTTCAAATTATGCCAGACACTTCCTTCGTCTACCTCGTTTATTTTAGCCGAGTTTCGTCTTCAGAGACGGCGAAACCACCCGTCTACTAGGGAATTTGGCAATTGTATGGTAAATGCAATGCCCAAGCACAATACACAAACTGTCAAGACCATAACAGTCAGCCGTTTTCACGGTATTGTCTCCGACTTCAGTTAGATGTCTTGTAGATATTTGCAGTTGCCCACAGCGGTTAAGTGCATCATATCGCAGCACTGATTTTTGGCATACAGCGTCTTGACGGTCATAAAATGTAAAGTCCCATGACAAGTTGAAGTTTAGTTTTCGCGTCATTCGCATCATCGTGTGCGCACTTCCGCCGGAAAATGGCATCACCTGCCTTAATATGCATCTCCAGTTAACAGATTAAGACTGATTTCGCGCCTGCCTTTACCCTTTTGGTTTATACTGATGCTTACTGTTAGAGTCTGGTTCTACCAACCGAAACTGATCCGCAATTTTTGTACATCATCCCGATTACCAGCGTGATCTTTTTTAACTAGCACCAACAAGCTGTTGTTGAGCTCAAGTAAACGAACTGGAACATCGATATCTGCCAGTAATATCCTCTCCATTGGGGAGTTAACAAGGTCTTAGCGTTTTTTCTGCTGTCCCATTTGTGTTTCTTGCTCAAACTCTCACGCAAGTGTGGCTTGTGTTTCCTCGACTTCCGTTTTCTTTTTTGAGGTTTTGCAAGAACGTGTTTGACCGATAACGACGGAAAGACAGGTATGGCCTTACCAGTTTCCCCTGGCCCTTGTCGTTACTTCACACGCGCCGTTTACGGAGGAGATCTCGGATCCCACCCAAGTGGGAGTGCCGTAAAGTTCCATCGCAGACTGATCCCTTAGTCCTGAGTAGTATCAAGCCACCCCGCAAGGTGGCGACCTTTAAAGCCACAGCTGATAGCGCGTAAGATTTATTATAGTATGGAAATGCTTTGATATGTCGTGAGAATGGATTCCGTAATGTCGGCCTTACCCTCTCTTCCCAGTCGGTTATTCAAGCTCGTCGACCGGCCGGTGATTTGATAGGAAACGGTAGTTGTGACGCATCGTAAAGGTCGATGTCTCGGGGGGGGGGGCTAAACGCATGCGCGCGAGTAGTCAGAGTGTTGCGGACGCAGCGCTGCCAGATAAACTCGTGATGTGAGCCATCCAGACACCGTTCTGGTCCAACGCAACTACATCGCAGCCCATTGTGGAAAGCAACAACAGCATACACACAGAAGAAAATGCGATCGTCGGAAAAAAAACTTTATTGACCTGGCGTTTTGGATTCTCACACGAACCCATCATCAGAGGAAGTTAGCAGAAAATGGTAGTAGAGGCACAAGAAGCGTAGTATTTATAGGATGCAGCTGTTTAGCACCCACGCACCTATAAGAATTAGCAGCACACAGGTTCACCGCCTGGGGGTTGTATTTGATGCGATAACTACTTTCCAGTCCGTACCCGTGTTTTTGATGGCCGTGATTTCATCACCGTTGTTGATTCTTGGCGTGAGGGTTACTCCAACACTTGGCTCACTGTCGCCCGCTTCCTCCCCGCCTAGTTATGTAATTCGCTCAGACGAAATCGTAGCACAGAATATGAAGGCGGGAGGTCATAGCGCTTGGTAATTGAATGCGATCCAGTGAACCACGACTCGCTGTCTTCCGATGGTAAGACGGAGATAAAGTTGCGCGATATGGAAGTGGGTGCAGTCCGTCTACGCTCGCCACACACGTCCCATTCCAGCGCCGTTTACGGAGAGGATTTCGGATCTCACTCAAGCGGGGGTTCTCTAAAGGTCCATCGTGGACTGACCTCTTAGTCCTGAGTAGGATTGAGCTATCATGGGAGTTGACGACCTTCGAAGCCCCAACTGATAGCGCGTCAGATTTATTATAGTGAGGAATGCGCCCAGTTGCCATTGGGATGAATTCCTCACTATCAGTCTTCCCTCTCTCCAATGGCCCAGTGCGCTCTACGAGTCAGAGGGCCGGCTGGTGACAAGACGTGCAGAATTGCACGACCCGACAAATGTGCTCCGGAATTCTCAAACAACTACGCCCCTACCCCGCACATATCCGATTTGGTCAGACTGGAGTGTTTCCGGGCTCAGTGAGGCAGGCACAAGAAGATTGATAAATAATACATTCGTATGGCCGAGACTCATATTTAAATCGTTCTTTTCAAATTTCCATTCTGCTCGGGAAGGAGTTTCATGTTATCCAGCTGCAAAGTGCACCGGATGATCGAACTTGTTGTTGTTTGGCAAAACGAAGTCTAGAGGGCCATTCCCTACACTAGAGGGGGCCTCCGGGGCGGTCTCTTGACTGTTACATCCCACCAGAGTGGGCGGAGCTGATTGACCCCAGGCAACGATTCGTCGCGACCCACCGAAACCTCGGCATTTGTCTAAATATAGGTTGCAATGATAGGGACTGCAAATACGTTGAAGAAACCGGGCGGAGACTGCCCAGCCGCCCGCAAGAGCACGAACAGGCAACACAGGGAGTTTAGACACAAAGTATTCACTTGCAACATTTATTGGAGAAAGTGGGTGTGCGTTCGATCTTCAGGGAGCTACCGCCTTACGTCGGGGCACCTCAAAGGCAGAACAGCGTAGTTGGTAGACTGTCTTCTGCCAGACTGTATAGGCGAATGCGATCGGAAAGACATTCGGGGGATGGAGCGCAGGCACGATCGACTGCGTTCATTTGGTATTTACCTTCTGGACCCAAAGACTGTATTGTGTCGTATGACGTAGTGTTGTGAGTCCTAAAGGAAACAGGTTGTGCGCAAACAGGTTCCTCGGTTGCTGCGTTCCACATTCTGTTTATCACATATCACGTTGGCCTCACTTACGCCATTGGTGTAGGCGAACCTGCATGGTTGGTTCGATATTGTGCAAGGTTTTGAGGGGTTAAATGGTTTATTTTGGTAGTCGGGGGGGGGGTCTGATGGTTTGATAGGATTTACTGCCTATTACGTGTGTACGCTCTTCCTTTTATTAGGGTCGAACCACAAAGTAAGCTTAAGGACACGGTCTCCGTCTGTTCACCACGTCTTTCTGTGCACCAAGCTTCTTTTCGTGACTCTCTGGAAATAGCCCCTTATAACTATTCGTTTGGCCTGATTGGATCGTCTACTGGCCCCACACTTTCTTGCGTGAACCGCACTTGGACTTCCGCGTCGACTTAATCTGCTTTTAGCGTTGACCGACAGCTCGACCGTTGTGCCCGACGATGTCCACCTTGTGGTCCACAGCAGAGTTAGAGCAGGGACGGTGACTTGCGCGTGAACTACTTTATAATGGTAGCAGACTTGCGCACCATCTACCGTACTCCCCCTTGCCCCACCTGGACCCGGTGTTACGACAGATTCAGGAAGACTGGAAGCGGGAGAGGACACAGGTGGCTGGCATGGCGAAAACCCGCACCTAGACGTACCACGGCACTCCCACTCCACAACGTACACTAACCAGTACTTAATACCTCGACAAAAATAGGGCAGTTACTGAGTTCCCAATTGGTGCGACGCGAGCCTGCACGTAGACCTGACACCACACCCCCAATTGTTGGCATTTGTAGTGGCTGCGCATTTCCGCCTGCGGGACCCCGATTTAGCCCCGGTGTTGGTCCAGCGCATCCGCCTCGTGGCCTGTTTTAGGGGCTGTCACCGTGCAATGTGTCGGATTGGGTGTAGACAGCATGATGGCAAACGACAGTGAGACTGCCGGACGCATTTTTCGCCCTCCCCTTCCATCTTCTCCTCCACTGCGACTGAATTGTCTTCCAGTGTTCTGTCGCGTCTGCGGCGAGATCACCACGTAGAGACTAATGTGTATTTACAGGGCTTGTCAGCAGGAGGTTCGGGCGGAAACAGGCAATGTCGCCCTAGTATGGTAGGCTGTCTAATGCGCATTTTGAAAAGACCCTCTACGTAGTGAAAATTCTCCCCTGTAGCGAAGTCAGTCGACTGGCAACAGACTGGAATTTCGTCCGGCTCTCGTAGACCTCTCCGCCAGCGAAAAAGACTATAAGGCAAGTGTCTTCTTCAGCAGTCTATCCCCGTGAATTCGACGCTGATGCTTCCATTTCGAAATATGATGCTTCTCACCGGTTTTGCCTCGGCCAAAAAGGCCTCTGGATGAATTATCGGTTTCTAAGGCCTTATTTCTCTTCCATTTTCCCTCCTGCTCACAGTTTAATTTTTCCTTATTCTTCGTTTGTACTTTAGCCGATTGCGTGATTTCGCACAGGTCGTCCTCTTCGCTGTTTCTCTATTCACACACACACGCACCAATGCGTCCGCTTGTAACGCCGAGTTTTTTAGAACTGCACACTACTTCCTCTGATAGCCCCCCCCCCCCTCCTTTATTCTCATTGTTCACCAAAGTCAGCGTGTGTAATGCATTCTTCTCAGGAACGCTCTTACGCCCAGTACGCTCTGGCAGATGCCAGTGCCTCGGAAGGGACTGCAGGTGGTTAAGGTCATATGTAGTCGGGTTATGTGAGTAGGTATTAATGCATCATAAGTTCCTACTGATCTGGCTTCACTTTGATCCAGTCACTAGACCTCCAACTAATTGTATTTGACGGGCTTGACTAACTCGACTCTGCCCTGCTTCTCGTTCCAACTTGTCTCATCTTTCTGTTTAGCCTTACAGTTATCTGACTTTTATCTAGGGACTGCGATCAAGCGGTTATCCAACGAACGGGCCAGGTAGTGCCCGTCTGGTGAGTCGGACACAGGCTTGCTTGATTGCAAACTCATGTGACCCTTCTCGTGTAGTGTTAGCCAACCACTGTGGACTTCCCTAAACAGCACGCACACCAGCGCTTCCTCCAGTCCCTCCTGGTCTAGCGCTTTCGTACGATTGAGTATGGAGAACAAGGGAGATTACAAGGTGTGTGTGTGTGTGTGTGTGTGTGTGTGTGTGTGTGTGTTTGTGTGCGTATGCTTACGCATCTCGTTTTCTCGATTCGTCACCATAAAATGCCAGTTATAGCGGTTACGCCCTGAGAGCAACTGAACTCGTGCCGAATTCTCCTCGAGTTAGCTCCTTCTACCTGTCAAATTTGCACCTAGTTTGAAAGTGGCCACCTGTTCAAGCCTGCATCGAATTGCATTAACCAATAACAGTACGTTCAGTCCTTGTGCGGCTACCTATCCGGATTCCTAGATCTATCTAAAACCAGTCATATGCCAACCTTGAAGAGATTCGATAGTCGAACGAGGACTCATAATTCATTGCTATCAGGGCTGTAAGAAAATCGTTAGTCGCAACAGTTTCCTCTTCTGCTTGTTCTGTCCACATCTCTCTCTCTCCGATTCGGTACTTCCCCCTAAGCGGGATGCGTCTTCTTCCTACCTCTTTAGTACGATGCACTTTCTACTTTTTTTTGCTATCCAGTTCCTGTCACGAGCTGTTTGATCACCATCTGAAACGCACCGTGCGCATTTGGTAAGCGCCGTCTCGGCTGACTTCTCAATCTCTCCTAGTGAACCGCAGTCCCTCTGGTCAAAGACAGCTAATGTTTCTGAGTCCTGGCATAGGGCGAGCATCGATATTGGAGTGCCCACAGTCGACGACTTCAAGGTTCGCTTCAATTGGCATTGGTCTCGTTTTGGTCTCTTCCATATGCGATGACCCGCACGCGTTGTAGTGAGGGAGGCTTGCGGAGCATCGCTCTTCATATCCACTATACTTCGAGGATTAGACCGTGCCAGGATGGTTAAATATGAGGTCGAGCACAGTAGGCTGTGTGGTCGAAAGCCTCGTCTACGCGTACTTCACACGTGCTGTTCCTTGTGTCATAGCCGAAATAGGTTCGGTTAATGACGATGTACGTGCACATGGAGGTTGTCATACGAGTCACTGTAAAAAGCAGGAGAGGTTGGAGTCTGGGTTTAAGAGCTGGTTGTGCTTCACAATCCAGTCTTTTGAGTCATGGTTAACGATGAATGATTGTGCAGATGTAGTCCACAGATGTTCCACATTTTGGGCTTGGGTGTAGCTGGCTGACGACAGCTAATAAGCCAGAAATGGCCATTCCAGTCTCCCTTGTCTCTGTCGGTATTACAATTCAGCCCAGATGTAGTCCTTCCAGGCCTTCTAATTTTCATGACGTGCTACGAACGAAACTGGAGCTGAACTTGGACGCTGTGACCGGCGAACCCTTCACCCTATCCTTACACCTTCAACACATGAGTCAGCCTATTGATCGATCCCGAGTAGACATTACACATTCTGATGTCATATCCGTACGATTTTTTGCCAGAGATACAATAAGAAGATGCCATCATGGGTCATGGTTTTTGTCGGATTGACTTATCCTGCCAATTGACAGTCTTCCAAGCCTCAGCCTCTGAAGCGCCAGGACAATTCACTTGTGCACCTTTTGGAGGACAGGTTGCATGGGGTGTTCTCTCTCTCTCTACCTCTCGTTATATCCGTGTGCCTTAGCACAATCAGGTTGCTGTTGATGCAGTGGGGTGCAGTTATTGGCCAAACATCTAACCCTCGGTCTTAGATCTACTACTCAACTGCTGACAACCCCCGTCGGCCTGACCAGAGCTCACTTGGATATCCACTTAGAAGTGGCGTCCACCCATCTGTCCTCATCCCGGGATGAAATACGAAAGATTCAGTGCTGTTCTAAAGCTCCTGTCTAGAGCCGAAACAGGCAACTAATTGCCAAGCGACGGGCCACCCGTCTGCGTGGGTCGGGTTGTCATTCCTCTACTCTCTTCTCTTTGCCCCTTCTCGTCTCCACGACTATCCCCTGTCACCCCGGCATCTCTCCTCCACCCTCATCTTGGTCACACATCATAATTTTCCGCCACTGTAGGTCCTGTCGTGAGATTTATGATCCTGAAACCCAAAGAAAAATTCGGATCTGGTAAGGCGTGCACCCAGCGCTTCTATATCTTCCGCTAGTGAGCCCTCACCCATTTGGCAGACCAATGAAAACGTCGCAGCGGGTTGGTTGAACGCCAGCATTAGTCTTGAGTCGCAGACTCCCGATGATTTTAAGGTTAGATACAACCCTAAACCTGCATTTTGCCCTCTCTGATGTCCTTAAACCCTGTTATTCACGTTTACAACACTACTCTTGGGCTGAATACGTTCCGACTCGTGCGCCAGGGGCTTTCGATCTACCTTTGAACCACCGAGTTCTAGGACTGGCTAAGTTCTCGACGTCCGCAGCTGTGCGTGCGTCAGCAGTTCGGCTTCGCATCGTCATCTGCATTTTTAGCCAAAATCCTCTCGATCTTCCACAACCCTCTGAGCATCTCTCTTGTCTACTCTTCGACATGCCACTTCCCCATTCCCTCCCATTGGTTGTCATTCTGCCCATCTTTTTTCCCTCAGCGCTTGTGAGGAAATGATCGATTCGAGAACCGGAAGATTCTTCAGAGTATGGTATCTTGCTCATTTCTTGGGGTGCATCGGGATCTATTCACTACCTTTAGTGAGCCGGAACTCTTGTGGAAGGGATTCCGTCAGACTAATGGAACGCTGTGGATCACTGCGACAGTTGAATTAACTGGAAATGCCAGTGATTTTAAGGTTCGAAAGTTCACGCTTCTGTCGCTTCTGTTCGCTTCTTGTTTGTGGTCTTGGGTGATATGTAGGTTGAAAAACCCCTGCTCACTGTTGTCTCGCGCCAGTATGACCCTCCCTCTCTCTCCATCTTCCATCTGCCTTCAGCACCATCCCACGCTCTTCTTCCACACTTGCCTCCTTGCAATCACATAACTCTCGCCCCCCTCCCCCTTTATAGGGCCTGCGAGAAAATTGTTGACGCACAGAGTGGAAGAGCATTCACGGTTTGGTAGCTTATCTTTTTCCCACTCCCGGAAACATACACTAAATCGTCTTTAGTGAACCCACGAAGTTGTGGACGACCAGTGACTTGCAGAGCAACTCGTTGTGGCGCGGCGCCAAGGTCGATCTGACGGGTCACACTAGTGATTTCAAGGTTCGTAAGAGAGTAGGCTCGGTTGCAATTTCCCCTAGCATTTTACGGCCGCTTGATTGTTGAAACTTCTATTCTCCTCTATCAGACAGCCTAGGTGGACCATTTTGGCCGTTTATGAGCCGTCTATCGTGTCCTGCCGACTCCTCAGGTCATGTTCCTTCCTGCACGGTTTCCGAATGCGGGTTACAAGCCGGCTGAAGCTTCCTTTTTTCCGACGGCAAGTCTGCCCCCTTAGCCAACACAAATTCTCCGCACACTAGTTGGCTTGGTTACAAGCTTGCGGTCTAGCACCTCAGTTGACCTGAATGCCCTGGGGTCACATTTGTTTGAGCGAAGGAGAATTTCACCATCAAGTCCATTGACCTGGAGAATCGCATATGACTATTTCTCGCATGGGAGCGACGTTCATTGATCCGTCCCGATGACAGTTTCTGTCATGGAGCAGCGGTCTAGGGTGACCTCAACCGACTGCGTTATGACTGGCCGACAACGGCAGATAGGTCAGAATGACCATCCTAATTCTAGTCGTCTCTCGAAGGCTAGTTGTCTGCGTAACTATTGCCTATCATGATCCTTTCGCAACCACCATTTCGACCCACCATTTTGCAGATGGTGGCACCCCCTTCTTCTGGATTCTGACAGTTAACATTTCGTGCACTATTTTCCGCTGCTGTTATTAATTGCAAGGATGATATGCGAAAGTCGCTTGCATTTACTCTTGAAAGTGTTCCTGGCATACTCATCCTTCTTAAAGAGTTTCGCGGCCTGTCATATCTGCGTCCTAGTCCTAATCTCCCGCCTCCTGTCTTCATTCTGCCTTTTCCGTTTGCCAGTTCGCGAGGGCTTCCGTCCGCTGTTTTCTTTAATCATTAACCCGGAAATTTCTTTTTTTCTCAGTGTCTGTGAAGAGGTTGTTTACTTAAAGTCCGGACGAACTGGTCGTGTTTGGTAAGCTCGTGTTCGTGTTTCCAAGGGACACTATACTTCTTAGCGAGCCAGATGTTCTCTGGACCAGTCCTCAAGCATTACCGCTCTCATCTTCTTGGCAGCACGCGTCGATTGCTTTAAACCAGAGCAGTAAGGACTTTAAGGTGAGGCTTTGGTGGCCTTTGAAGCTCTTTGCCCCTCAACATCCCCGCAGGCTTTTTGATTTCACAAATAGCCATAGTCTCGAACGTACTGGAGCAGTTTTCCGTTAATTGGGTCGTTGCCTTTTTATCCACGGGTTTCGGTCTTACTGCTTTCTCCACAGTCGCTTCAATTTGTCTTACGACGTAATATTCCTTCGTCTACCTCCTTAGAAACCTTCTTCCCCTGTTCTTCGATTTTTGCTTTTGGTTCCCCACTTCCAAACTGGTCATCACAGTCTACTTTTGTCCTCCAGTGGCTGCCGTTCCATTTTGGATGCTAGAACTGGTCAGGAGTTTCGTGTTTGGTACGCGTAATACCCTATTTATTCAGCCCGCTCATCGCGTTCTAGTCAACCGGAGGTGCTTTGGAAGGGGCTAGCTAACCCTGAGGATGCAGGGACATCGGGTTCCTGGCGCCAAACAACTATTCCACTGGTGAATGCTTCGTCAGATGACTTTAAGGTGAGCACTGTGGTAGTCTTCAATAATTAGCGACCCTTATCAACTATGTGCGATCCTCCACATCCGATTGGCTCTTGCGGTCAGACTTGAGCTCTCTCCGTTGTCGGAACTTCTAAAACGTGCATTTAAAGCAGTTTATTTGGTCGGCATACATCAACGACTTATATTTGGTGAGACTCGTTTTTAGAGCGCGCCTCCTCCTCCTTCGACTTCGCCGATTCTTCTTACTTACTGCCCTCATAATAAGGGGTCCCAAAACGAACCAAAATGCATTGGGTCGAGGCGCAGGGACTTTTCTTTGATTAAATACTGCGTTGCTGCCGATCCGAGGATGTTTGACAGCAGTGCAATGTTTCTGGCGGCTTTAGTAAGAGCTGTTCAATGCAGACAGTAGTGCGGCACCTCCCGAGGAAGTGCGTTGTTTTGATTGCCAATAGAAGCGAAGAGACGAGTCCCAGGAAGTAGTCTTGAAGAAGGAGACACGATCGCCGGGACAAGAGCTTTATTAGCCTGACGTTTCGGATTCCTACTCGAATCCATCATCAGAGACAAAAAAGCAGAAACGGGTGGTTGCTGCACAAGGGGCTGCGGTATTTATAGGATGCAGTGGCCATGCTACCGCATACCTATGAACATTCACGGCTCCCCCCTTCATCCGGGATCGTCGCACTTGGTGTGATCACTGCTTGATGGCCGACATTCGAGTCGATAATTGCTGCAATTTCATCACGTGCGTTGGATGTTGGCGTGATGATTGGTCGACCATCTGACGCACCGACCCCGGTGTTGGGAAAAGTGTTCACCTCTGTGCTCCCCGCATGACTTGTTACTCCGCCTAGGCGAAATTTCAGCACGCAGTATGAAGTGGGAAGATCGTTGCACGTGTTGATGGACTGGGGGCCAGTAAACCATGATTCCAGTAGCTCCCGGCTCACGCGGTTGTCACCTCTTGCGAGAATTTCGGCCTCATCGAATTTGAATGTGTGGCCGGATCTCGTCGAATGAGCCGTAACTTGAGAGCTGGCGTCATTTCTGTGCACCGCTGCCGCGTGTTCGGCCATTCTCGTTCGGAGCTGTCTTCCGGTTTCTCCGACGTTGTTTTGATTGAAAATGGGAATTGGGGGAATTTTGCAAATTTGAGCACAATCTTCCCTCTGTCAATTTGTTTGGACCGCAATGTTGTCAGTAGTTTAAGAATTTTCTACAGTGGTTCGCTGTTAGGAAATGGTTTTGTTTGTTTGACTTACACTTCGTGACATCGTACTAGCATGATGCGCAAACTCAAGGTTATTTCGCAAGGCCAAGTAAGAAGTGAGGGCTTCTCCACTTCCCCCACTCATGGGCAACTTCCTGCTTGCCTGGATGATCTAACGGGCCTCTTTATCATCTGATCTCTCTCTCCCGCTCTCCCTGTCTCTCCGCTCTTCGGGTCTTCTTATGCCCTTGATATCAGTCTGGTTTTGCTCCGAAGAAGACCATTCCTCTTTTTAGCGGCTGTCGGACTGTGGAAGATCGGTTTACGGGGGAGACCTTCAAGGTTTGGTAAATGTCGTGGTCTTTTGAAGTGTTTACTCTAGCAGCAAGCCGATTACCCTTTGGAATGCAAGCACGCTTAACGAGCCACACCCTTCTCAGACAACTCTGTGGCAGAAAACAGCCGTTGATTTGAACCCGACCGGCAGTGAGGATTTTAAGGTGAGAGTTGGCGGTGCCAAGATCGTCCTTCGCTGTCCCAGGGTCGCTAGGTCCCCGGTCTTTATTGGGTTCTGCTCCTCTTTCCTCCCTTCCTTCCGTTTCTTCCCCTTTTCTCTTTGTCTGTTCTTCCAACCACATGACCTGACTCCTCCCGAAATTTGACATTCTTTCAGAGGTTGCCGCGAGATACCTGATCCTCTGACCGGTGAAATGCATAAGATCTGGTAAGCGAACTGGCGTTTAGGGTTCAGATTTTGTGTCTAGTAAACCAGCAAACCTCTGGAAGGTGAACGCAGGAGGAGTTACTGATCGCCCGTGGCAGACAGCCGCCATTGATTTGACCTCTGCTTCTAACGAGGACTACAAGGTGAGATCACTGGGAGCCGGTATGCGTAGTGCGCACTCGTGAGGGCATTGAATATAATAAATATGGTTTTCCTCGTTTCACTGTTTAGCAGATGCATCCCCTCCGCCTGGCTACTCTGACCTCCTAGACCCAATTTAGTAACCTGGTGGCTGGGTTCGTCATCTGACCTTTACTCAGGATACTGCAGGCCTGCGTGATGGTATTTCTGAGACCCGCGTTGGGGTTCTTCATTGCCTTGTCCACCTCCGTTTGATCATAACAACTGTTGACAATAGAGAAAACAGAACCTCAAAGTAAATACTGGCTTTCAATTGCCCTGTAAACTGTTATTATGGTGGGGAGTATTCTCTAAGACCAGGATGCATCTCCCGTGTCTCCAGTTATTTTCGGTTAGGAAATTGCGCTTTGCACACCAAATCTCCCCCTCACACGAAGGTTTCAGCCCCAACTGTAAGTTCGAAAGCTTTGTACGTCCCGTCTGAAGGGTTTACATTTCGTGTCGGCCTTATAGTTCCTGAAATATTCAGTCCTCTGGATTCTGGAAATCAATGTGCCAATGATTATGCTTATTAAGCCACCTGAACCTCAGCTTCTCGGAGACGTTCTCTTACTCCCCTTCTCAAACCTTCGCGGGTGGGAGGAACCTGAGTCCCCTTCATCTCCTTTTCTGTCAACTTTCCTTTAGTTTTCTGTTGATCCTGCCTATGATGGCTTCGTTAGGCCCCCCCCTCCCCCACATCAAAATAATCAGGCTTTAAGTGCGCCGTACATTCACATCCTCTTTCTTATTATATCGCTGGTCGGTTAGCGAGAGATTTTGTGCGAATAGTTTTAGGAGAGGTCAATATACCCCCCTCTCCCCAACTAAAGACTCACTCAGAGCCATGCGCAAACATTGATTTTTTTCATTGTGAAGTGTCCTGGCCGCACCATGTCCTCATTCCAGCCTAAACGAGTCTGACGAGTTGGCGTTTCCTCGCTCCGTGTCAGTGGAGAGGAAGGGAGGGAGGGAGGGGAGGAGGATGCTGTTTGCGTGATATTCAAATTTATCCAGGTCCTAGTGCGCACACACAAGTTTCATATTTTTGTTGGCAACTAGACGTCGATTGTCATCATGAGTAGGCTCGTTAGGCCACTTTTACTAACTTTGTTCAGAATACATCTGACTCGGTGATTTGTGCTCTCTGCTGTTTGTCTTGCAGTTGAATTTTCCTCCTTTGAATTGTTTGTATTCAGTCAACCTGTTGGTTTCGCCTCCTAATCAACCCATCCCCTGATCGTCTGCCTTTATCTACTCGATCAAACTACACTATCGTAATCTTGACCCTTGTTTATCCCAGAGTCTGTCTTATCCTAACAAATGCTGACACTGATCAGCGAATCCCTGTATGGTAGGATTTCTTCTCAGTCCCGCTCATGAATGACAGTTTGGGCATCGCGAGCGACGGCGTCCACTGCATACCCAACGGAGTGGACGCAGCACGGCTGACTTGCGCGTTAATTAGTTTATAGTGAGACGGGCTTGCGAAGCATCTACCACACTCTCTCTTCACTCACCAACGGACCTCCGATGGGAGGATACTGTCAAGACAACCAGTGGTGGGCTTTGTCGCAGTGTCTACGTGTGTCTTGTCTAAGCGGCGGTCCCATTAATGACCGCATTCAGTAGGAGCCATTGAACCTGACTCTCAGTCCGTACCAGTCACCCACATACATATACAGGACTGACCGTAACCGTTGGCAACCTTCGAAGGTATGACCTTGAGCGCGTCTCTCTCCTCGGTGCCTCCAGCCATTGCTGTCATTTGTGAATCCGCTGCTGTGTAATGCCAGAACATCATATAAGCCCACCCCTGGCGGAGACCTTCAAGTAGCCTCTTTGTAGGACAGCTTACATACTGAAAGATAGGAGTTGTTCAGGTTTGAATCTAATTTGTTGAGACACATTTTGCAGCCTTCCAGCCGGTTTTCCCTTTCTCCGCTCTTTTGCTCTTGATCATTCCACTTCTTTTTCTCACTTTTAATAAGGTCTTCCACCTCCCTCCCCTAGCTCGTGCCGTAGAATCTTAGATCCCGTCACTGGTCTTCCCTCTCAAATATGGTGAGGTGACTGCCATTTTGAGTGTTCCTAACAGGCGTATTTAGCTCCACCGAACCGGTTTGGCAGAGTAATCGAAACCTGACCCTCATTGGAACTTCTTCATGGGTCCTGGCATCGGTTGACTTGAAGCCCTCCAGCGATGCAGACTTCAAGGTCAGTAGTGATGAGCGTCTGGTTGACTCGATTGCGCACAAGTATGGTGGTCCATTTCGCTCATTCCTCCTTCTCTGCTACCCTCTCCTTCGGTCGCTTTGTTTTGCCAGCACCCCTGAGAGTGCCTTTTATTTTTAAACTCATCAACAGATTTCGTCTGTTTTCAGCTCCTGTTCTCCTCATCCCCATCCAGTCACAGGGGTGATAATCAACATGTGGTAGGGCTTCATGTGTTCCTCTGCGAATGTTACACTCCGATCTTTAGCTCCGATGAAGCTCTTTGGAATGTCAGCGCTTTGCCCGAACGCAACCCGGACTGGCGCCTAGCGTCCATCGACGTGGGAAGAACAACAGATTTTAAGGTGCCATAATTGGCTTTCTTCGTGTCTTGGGCGTACTCTTCTTATGCACTTCCGATTTCTACTCTCTCATTCCGTCTTTATCGGATGGTGCTTTGATAGGCAGTGTTAGAATGTTTCCGGTGTTTGCCAGCGAGACCTTAAAGTCCTAAATTTTCACTGGCACGGGAGACGGATTGGAGTTTTGTGACCTATGTTGGCGTGATGGACCTTGGAGATCGCTTACGTGGACGGAAGTGCAGTATCCTGTTATAAGAATTTGAACCCAGAAAATGTGTTCGTGTTTTCGACTAGAAGGGGAACTTAAATTATGGCGTCGGTGCTTTTCGGCGTAATTTTGGTGGTGAGCTCGAAGGTGTCTGACCAGGCTAGTACGAGCTGTGATTGCGCGTTGACAGTGAGAACATATGCGAGGGGCTTGAACCCTGACAAGGTTATTTCAGTCATTTGCCATCGCTGACTCTGAATGACTCCCAACATTCAGCTATTGTAGCTCCATTCTTTACGACCAATCTTTGTGTCCTTCGAACCTGTTAATGTGTTTCTCCAGACCACTTACTGCTCCCTAGGTTACAGAGGTGTCCTCGTAGCGCTTTTTTATGTCTTGGGAGCGTGTGTCAACCCCTCTGCCACTTAGTCCTCAGGATAACGGCTGACGAACTTTTAGGCCTATAATATCTTTACTTTCGTTTTGACGCTCGTTAACAGACGGCTTCCACCGAAAATGTGTCCTTCGACGTCCTTTCATTTGATCTCTACTGGGCCTTTCTCCACTCCTACTACCTTATCTATCTTCTTCCTCGCTTTTGTCACACCTTACCTGACCTCCCACACTTTTTAGCTCCTGCATCTCAGTAAGACACCCCGAAACCGGCGAACTGATGCCAGCTTGGTAACCGTGGCTTTGTGCTTACTAAATCTCGACCTGTCATCCTGTAGTCCGAATAAACGTTTGTGGAGTAGTGACCAGAATGGGAAGCCTTCCATCCGGCCTGGGGACTTCAGTGCTGTTCTAGTGCCCATTTCTGCCGACGAGAGTGCCGATTTCAAGGTCAGCACCTGGCCACTTTGCCACGCTGCACATGCACTTAATATTTCCCCATTTTCATGTGCCATCTATTTACTAACCGCCCCCCTCGCCCACTCCGGCGCATTCCTTACTATCGATTCTCGAGGTTCGCGTCTGGTGTTCTGTGGTGAAGATCACCTGCGCTTTCCCCCACTTCTGGTCTTTTTGACCACGTCTTGACACCGGGTCCGGATGGGGAGTAGGAGGAGGGAGTGTGGTAGATGCTGTGCAAGTCTACATGGTGGACATCGTCGACAGCAACGGTCGACGTGAGAAATGTTGGAATTATGAGGCTATGCTGTTGATCAGCGCTAGCCAGGCAACAGCTGCCTGCGCCGTACGATTCTGTTGCTCTCACTACTCGAATGTCCCGCTCAGGGCAGTGGGGAACGCTGCTATCGCCCTCGCGTAATACCTGCGACCGCTACGTAGGCCGGATGGTAGGACTGACTTATATGCCCCCCCCCCCCCTAAACAGGGCATGAAAATAGGAACTGCCTGCAATACAGGTGGCTCTGAGCCAACTTGTAGTGAAATTTCTGTTAGCTTTAAGGTTGGGGTTAGGGTTAAGTTAAAGATTCGGAAAAGCAAGTCAGGATAAAGTTTGCGGTTAAGGTAGGGGTCTAGGGTAGGGTTAGGACCATGATTACGCAGCGGTTTAGTTTTATATTAGGGTTATTGTTGGGGTCAGGGCACGCGGGAATATTTGCCCGTTCCGGAATAATGCATAGGTCCACCTCCATTACTCGGACGGGGCGTTCCTATTCCCATGTGTTGTTTAGGGGGCCATATAAGTCGGTCCTACCGGCCTGATTATGGGCCTCTGGTTACTTAGTCGAACAAGAACATCTGTCTCCCTCATGTTCTCCCGTTCATCTTGCCACCTCTAAACGCCGTTTTCTCTTTTCTGCCTCGTTGCATACCCTGCACCAAAATATCCGCAAAAAACTCCACTGCGTCCTCGGACTGCCAGAATGTGCGTGCCCTTCTCGTTTCTTCTCTTCTCTCCATCTTTCTATCAACTCGCTTTGCGCTCTCCCCCTCCCCTGCCCCTTGCAGCAACTCCTGGCTTTTGTGTGGATTTTGAGCATACTTTCGTTTCGTTCTGCCGATTCTAGGTCCTGTGCTCCGCTGCCACACCCTATTACAGGCGTCATAACCAATATTTGGTCAGTTGACTCCGGTTGTTTAACCTCCACTGTGGTTGTAGTTCTGATGAGGCACTTTGGAACTCCAGTCTGCACGGCCAGGACGATCAGCCCGTCTGGCGATCAATATCAGTCGATATGGGGAAAGCCATCGACTTTAAAGTAATTGCTTTAGACGTTTTTCTTCATGTTTGTGAGATGTTGGGGGAGGGGGGTGGGGGACTTTGTTAAACAAAGGAGACACGATGTCATGTGGGGCTGGGAGCGACCTACATTCTGGCCACGCCTACATCATTGCAAGGTGCCTACGCGGTGTCATTTCCAAACAGTCGACACTAATTGGCGCCAAAAAACGACCCGTGGTTTCAGTAGGAGTTTTTTTGCTCTCAAGTTTCTGAGAAAAACAGCTTCCATGATGGCTTGACCCTCTCCTTTAGTCAGTAGGGGTCACACCTTTGACACCCTTGTCTTTCCGTTTCCGTAGGCCTCTTCCTAGTAAGAATGCCGTTTTTCTGAAGTGTCAAGTTGACCTGACACAGACCACGGGTTTAATATTCGGGGAGTTGACGTTTTTGATTTGAGGCTAGAATGCCACGTTCCCGTAAATTTTTGCGGCCGATGATGATGAGCATAGTCGAAACTCCCAAAAAGTCTTTGCCTTGATCTCCCTCTCTCTCTCCGTTACTCCTCGAGTCTTGTCTGCCCTCCTCCCCCAAATGTGCTCTCACTCACTGGTTCAACTGGTTGCAGCGGTTGCGTTCCAGTGCGGCATCCTGTAACGGGAAAAATCACCAACTTCTGGTAGGTACCCGTCTCTTCTCACCTCATCTCTCTCGGTCGCTCTTCGTGAAACAGCTCTAACGAGGACTTGTGGAACGCTACTGTCCCTTCTGTTTCCCACCCTTCAGCCAGCGCCTGGCAAGTGGCTACCGTCGACATTGACATGGCTAACAGCAGTGACTTCAAGGTGTGTCCCTGGACTCAGATCACTAGCACCGGCAGCAGTTAGTGTTAATTTATTCTGACTCGTCCTCCCCCCCACCTTTCCCATTTTTTCACACTCCTCCTACTCCTCTTCGTCCACCGCATAATCATCAATCTGTTTCTTCTGCTATTCCTACTACTACTACTACTACTACTACTACTACTACTACTACTACTACTACTACTACTACTACTACTACTACTACTACTACTACTAATACTACTACTACTGCTGATATTACTACTACTACTACGACTGCTGATGACGCTGCTACTTCTACCATCACTACTACTGCTACTTGACCATAGTAATAATAACTCTTCAACCCGCTGTGTCTCAGGGCCGATTTGAAATTGCAATTGCGCCAGTGCAGATGGGAAGTGCGTTCGAAATAAAGACACCCAGTCTTGCATTCAACATGAATTCTGAGAAGTATCTACTACCCCTGTCAGCTAGACCGAAAGGGACGAGTTGGGAGTGCGTCAAAATCGAGTAATATTCCGACTGGATAAGTGAGCGCGCTTCGACGGGGTCTCAGCTCTACCTGCTCATGACATCCGTATTGTGAAGACGTGCCATAACGCCTTTGCCTGAGAAAACTTTGACGGCCTCTTCTACTATCTGTCCCTCTCACAGCCTTGTCTTTACTCTTCCTTCCTCTTGATAGCTGCTCGGCCTAGCGCCGCTGTCTTAGCACTCATCCCTTCTTCCCCCCACATTGCAGCGGTTGTGTTCCTGTTCCGCATCCAGTGACAGGGAAACTTTCCACAGTCTGGTAGGCCCTCTATTCCTATTCGATTTTACCATCTGGCTAGTTCAAATGAGGACCTCTGGAACTCCACTGCCACCCCTATTTTGCCTCCGAGTGGCGAAGAACCCGTCTGGCGGATGGCGGTTGTCGACATTGCGGGGGGTGCCGCTGTGGGTGAATATAAGGTACTCACCTCTGTCCCAACCCGACTGCCTCCGTGCATTCCTTAGCTGTAGCCTTGATATGCACCCTTAGCGTGTTATCTTTGTTGACATTCTGCACCCGCAAAAGTGCCAAACATGCCCGGAGGGTCTGAGTTTGTTTAGATTTGCGCTAAAACGCATCTCATGCAACCCTAAGTTGGTTGTCCTGAATCCCGAACGTGTTTTCTCCCCTGCTGTTGGGAATTCTTTTTGTCGTCTTCGTGACCACTCCTTTCTGTATATCGGGTTTCGCCTTTCCCACATTGTTTTTGGGAAGCTTGTTTATCCTGCTGTCTCAGACGTTTTTTTGCGCTGCACTCCATCGTGTCGTTGTAACAGCCGGCAAACCTCGTTCCTTCGCGGATTCCGCCCTGAGACCAAGTGCCACGTCATGTAATCTCAGCAAGGAAATGCGGTGAAGTCAGCTTGCAGACGGACTAGACTTTCATTCGAGAAGCTAGCAACCGCTGACCGCGGAGTTTCTTTAAACTGCTGGTAGCTCACCTGAGGTTTCTCACTCCTTCTGTCTCGCTAATCTTCTGTAACCTTGCAGCAGATGGTTTTGTCGCGGTGACCCCGATGTAAATCAGGGGACTTCGTTGATGTTACTCTCATGCTCCCAGTAGTATATACCAAAACCCGGGACTAAATCTGTCTTTAATCCCCTGATAACCCGGTAGGGCAGTGTTGAGGTGTGTCAGGCTCGGAAAATTTTCGTTGTCGATCTGGATTTACAGTAGATGTGCTAACTCACGAAAGGTTCATCGAAATTGTGAAATGTGTTTTTGACGCGAAAATATTACTTAGGCAGGGCTGTAATATTGATTACCGTGCAGCGTGCTCCCAAGATACCTCAGTTATTTCGAGATGCCGGCTTTTGAGAGAACTTCTTTCCGGCCGCCGGCAAAAAGTACACTCTACAAAAAATGACTAATGTAGTATGGGTTTTTCTCATTGATTTTCGATGCCCTTATAAATTAAAACATGATTCACAGAAAACATGCATAAAATATTCGTTCTTCTGCTCACTTGGCAGAAAATTACGTCTTCTTAAAATTTTATACTTAAAGGAACGGTATACTTCGGTTTTGAAAATGTTTCTGATTATCGGATTTTTTGAATTCTTGAGGTGCCCGTTCATAAAACATCGTCTCTCTGCATATACCAATGTTGCTTTTAGAGTTTACAATATGGCGCAAATCCACTGTCGAATTTTATGGGCTCCATATGGTCTACGATTAATATCGCACAGAAATGTATGATTTTCCGCGCACGGAAAGTATAAAGCTTGTAGTTTCGAGACCCTGGACTCAATTATTACTGCAGATGGGTTTCAAAACTATTCAGGTATCCAAAATCTTTTTTAAAACCGTATTATACCCTTCCTCTAGGCATAAAATCTACAGATTTAATATTTTGCCAAACAAGTAAAAGAATGAATATTCTTTTGCGCGTTGTAAATGGAGTGTATTTGGAGTTTTAAAGATATCGAAACTCAAGTAAGAAAGTTTACGCTGCTTAAGTAGTTATCTTTTGCAGAATGTAGTTTCTGCAGGCGGGCGGGAAAAAAGTTCGTTCAAAAGTGGCATCCGAAGGTAACCGCAACATCTTGAGATTATGCTTCACGGTAATTAATATGACAACGCTGATTAAGTAATCTTTTCGAGTTGAAAAACGCACATCTACATTAGCTTACCAAATTGGTCATGTTCTAGTGACAAAACTAGACCAGGTGGACCACAGACCGGAGATTCACCTTCATCCGGGGCATTCTGGTCTCTAAACCGACACGAACCGGGCTTCAAATGGTCAGTTATTAACCCGGACAGTTTGCCATACGGCCACACGTCAGTAAGCGGCCATTCAGACCCGGCGCTCGGTCCGAAGGATTGAATTATCTCACGCACTCACAGTCGCACACAAGGTTATAAGTGCATCTCTGTGCCATGTCCGCGACTAGGCCATTTTGGCGTTATTCTCCTTCCGACGGTTTCCGGTGCTTTTATTTCTCCTTCTGTAGCATATCGACACAGGCGGCGGTTCCTTGTAAAATCTTACCTTTCGCCTGAGGCTGGCTCAGAAGGGAGGTTGCTTGATCTGTTTGATTTTAATCCGACTTTGACCCTTCCGTTGGCGATCTAACAGTCCTTCTAGCGTCTTCCTTTGTCCCCACCTGTCTTCTTTCGTCTTGCTCATCACAACTGCGCATTCATCTTACCAAAACCTTACAATTTACAGCTCCTGCAAGCCTTTTAAACATCCTGAAACCGGGGAGTTGACCTCTCTTTGGTAATTTCACTTCGGCCTCCCGTCAAGTGTCCTTGTTTCTAGTTCAAATGACAAGTTGTGGAACTCCTCAAGGGCCCCCTCACCTGACCCTGCTCGGTTTCGTTCGGTCACAATTGATATCCCCACATCCTTGAGTGCGGATTACAAGGTTTGTTGAACAGTTCGTTGCGCCAAGTAAAATATAGCACACCCGCGTTCCGTCCTTTGCCTAAGATGGCTAAGCTCTAGGAGAACATGTTTTAAATCTGTTCTTCTGCTTCTTGCTCTCTCACTCCTCCTCCGCCGTCTTCGCGGTCCCTTTTTTTTACTGGCCAGTTTAATGTGTCTTCAACCGTTTTTTTAGCGGGTGTGTTCCAGTGGTCCATCCTGTGACTGGTGAAATTTCCACTACATGGTAGGTCTTAAGCACATGCTGCAGGTTACACTTCTAGTTCAAATCAGAATCTGTGGAACTCCACCTCTGTGCTGAAGCAGCCACACGCGGCAGATCTCTGGCAAACAGCCGCGATCGATCTGGGCGCCTCTCGGTCGGTCGATTTTAAGGTATTTCGTTAGTGGAGCATTCACGAATTGCCCTCTTTCTGGCCTAACTCCCATTAACTTAACATTAATCAGACAGATCCCCCGTTCAACTAGCAGATTTGACGCGGTCCGTAATTTTGGCTGTTACACAATTTATCATCCATGCCTGTTATCACATTCACCGACGTAGATATGGCGAACAGAATGGCCGTTTGGACGCCTGCAGAATTTGTTGGCACAACTGGTCCTCTTTCATGTTTCTTTGGGCTCTCCTATCATGCATCCATTAAGTGTCGATTTACACCGCGCTACAGCTGCCGACATAACCCAGAACCAGGTGGCTGACGCCCCTTTCCCCTCACCGTGTAGAATACCGACTCGACGATAAGTGACTACAGGCGTTAATACAGACTTGCACGGTTCCATTGACTTTGGCCGGAACTTGTTCGCTTCTAACCAATTATAGCGGGAAACTCAACTGCTAACATCATGTGTTAGATTCGTGTTGTTGCATAATGCAGCCTTAAATTCCAATAGCAGAACTGATCGCCCTTCATAGACATAACTAGATGAAGTCACTGAAGATTGTGACCCATTTATGTCATTTTTACGATGAGGCTTAAGTAGTTTATGTAGGCACGGCAGTTTTTGACGACGTTGTGTACTTACGTCTCTTCGGTTCTTTTATAAACATCTGACGGTATTTCGTGACCGTCCATCAGTAATGATTGCCCATTCATTCGTCCTCCCGTATCATGTTAATTTATAGTGGCCTTGGAGATAATTGCCGTTCACCTAACTTTCCGGGGCAGCTCTGGGAAGTTTCTACCACAGCATTATCGCGCTTTTTGATCTGGTTTGTTGCTGACTTCTGTTGAAGCACACACACACCCAGTCCTTTCTTCCCTTTTTTACCTTGGCCCATCTTCTTGGCTTTTCATCAGCCTCTAAGAGCTGCTATTTCACTCATCTAACCGTTGGACTGTTTCTCTTAAGTGGATGCGTCCCCGCGCCACATCCTGTTACAGGGGAGATATATACGATCTGGTAAAGTGCACTGTGCTGCAGTCTAACTTGGTTTTGCTAGTTCCAACCAAAATTTGTGGACCTCTCCGACCTCGGAAGCTGAAGAGGCTGGATTTAGCACCGCCGTGGTGTCTATCAATGTTTCCCAAGCCAGCGACTATAAGGTTAGATGCTCGGCCTGGTGTCTAAACTTCACACACCTCTGTTAGAACTTCGTTGATATTCAGGAAATCAGGGGATAGGTTAACCTGAGGAGTCCCACACCCTCCCCATTCTTCGCTCATCGTCATCATTTGCAGAACGCGTTGGCATAGTAGCTTTGGTCCATTTGCTGGTACTCTGAACATCACTAATCAAGTTTGGTTGAGGTTCACTTTGTTAGCAGGTCCGATTGTGGGTGAAGTAGGGAGTCTAGCAAGATGTGTACTGAAAGGCAACTGACCTATTAAATCTCCTGCATCAGCCTGCGTTGTGGAAAGCGACCGACATACGCCCAAAACATCCTGTCATGTAGGGTGTTTTTGGTCAGACGCGATTGCCCTCATGACAAAAATACATCA
Source organism: Spirometra erinaceieuropaei (assembly GCA_902702965.1). NCBI lineage: Eukaryota > Metazoa > Platyhelminthes > Cestoda > Diphyllobothriidea > Diphyllobothriidae > Spirometra > Spirometra erinaceieuropaei. Next base: position 120,327 of record CACRXP010000337.1, on the reverse strand, counting down.
GTACATCTAAACTGACCAAATTTTACAAACTACAGTGACCTCGGCGTCATTCGAACCCGCTCTAGTACAACCGACGCTCTAAACATCGAGCTGTGAGCGTTAACAGCCGGCCCTCAAACGGCCAGACAGTAAGTGCCCTTAACCAACACGGGGGGGGGACTTGACCGGAGTCTGACAGCTGTTATCGGGAATGCGCACCCAGAGCAAATGTCGACATTGGGAGTGTGTTGGAACGCCCGGGTGCAGGTGCACACCACACCAGCTGGAGTCCAAGCTGCCGCCCTCATTTTTCTTGATGCCTGAAATTCTGGCCAGTGTACATTGTGGAGCAGAGGATGTGTTGGTACGTCTAAGTGCGGGTTTTCGCTGTGCCAATCACCTGCACCCTCTCGCATCCGGCTTTCTTGACTATGTCCTGACACCAGAGCCAAGTGGGGGAATGAGGAGAGGATGCGGTTGATGCTGCGTGAGTCTACTATCATTGCAAACTAAGTCACGCGCAAGTCACCGTCTCTGTCCCCACCCTACCGTGGAGCATGCGGTGGACATTGTCGGAAACCACGATGGAACTGCCGAATTACATGAGTTGCGGTAGTTTGAGGAGGTAGCTTACCCCAAGTTCGACAGGCTTAAGTCCCTCGGCAGGGATCACGTGGTTCAGGTGGTTAGAGCTTCGGTTGTACTAAACCCATGCACTTACTTTTGTTTTTTTTCACAAGTGGGGTCAGTTGCATTATTCGAATCTGCCAAAACCATCTGTCGCTCGTTTATATCCCCTTACGGAGACCTACATTTTCTGTTCACTTGACCCTCGACGCGATTCCGAAAACGCCTCCATTCCTTAACCTGCACGGACGAAAATTTGATGGCGTTCAACCACTAATCTTTTCAATACACTCGCTGCCTAACTGATTTGTCGACACACACGCACCACCGGCGTATCTGTCGCCGCAGTTGTCTACTGCGGTGGCAGATTCGTCGAAATGCCGTCTGACGTTTCTCACAGTTGGCGGACCGTACGCCCTCAAATGCCAGGCCTCATTGAAAGGTCGCAAGTTTCAATGTATGGTTGCTGATATACGGTTCTGTTGTCCACTTAAATACCCAGAGACGGAGAGCAATTATGGATGTGATATGTTTGCTTCGTTTGGACTTGTTGATTTAAAGCAGTTGAAACGAGAACCTTTGGACTTCAGCAAGCAGCTGTGCCTTGCCGCGACGAGCATGCTTCAGGCCGTTGGTCACACGCTCCAATCTGCCCGAAAAATTCGTGCCCTCGGATCCGATTGCATCTTTTCTAAGCCTGAGTTGTCGTTTTGTCCAGTCGTGTTGTGCCCTGCCAACCTAATATGGACGCACATTCGATCCCGTGTAGGGCACTAGCTTGCCGAATCGGGAACCACTTCCTACTTACAACGCAAGTCGACTGCCATTTTGGGAATAAGCCTATCTCATGAGGTCTACAGATAAACCGCTCTTTCAGCCAAACAACTTTTTTGTACTTCCGGCCGATAATTCACTTCTTACTGTTCTTCTACGAGGAAGCCGTCCTACTGTATAGTAACATTCGCGCGATTTCTCCTTTTCCTAGTAAATAGGATGGGAACTGATGGAATGCTAGAACCCTGCTTTCGCTTGTCAAAAGTTTCTGGTCTGCATGTTTGGTGTTTTCGACGCAATTTTCTCTTCAAAGTTCTACTGCCCGTTGTCACCTCTTTGTTTCTACCTCCTGGCCCATCGCTTTTGAATATCGGATCTCCTTTCTGGTCCATTCACATATCTTAGATCATGTGAACTCGTCAGACATCCGAAGACGGGCGAACTGCTTCCTCTTTGGTAATTTTTCGTGGTTTTTTTGTGACTCTCTATGTGCTTGTCGACAGCGCTAGCTCACTACTCTGGAATTCGACCTTCAGCTCTGACTCCTTTTCGGTAGCCACAGTACCCATTGATTTCGGATCAAGCGGCGACTTCAAGGTGTGTGCGTGCATATCCGTATCCCCTAAAATTACTGTTTATTGCTTTTTGCTGGAAAAGCCTATTTCCTTGTTGGTCACCGCCATCTGCAGATGCGTGCATGTCCGTATCCCCTAAAATTACTGTTTATTGCTTTTTGCTGGAAAATCCTATTCCCTTGTTGGTCACATACCGCCATCTGCAGATGCCTCAGCTGAACTTTGTAGCGCAGCTGCTGTAGGGTGTGAGATTATTCAGTATCAGTTTATTAAGGGAAATATAGGCAAGCGCCTTTGAACTCCCTATTGGTCACAAGTCGTCGGAGAAAAACATGGATAAATGGGAAGGTGAAAAGGTAATTTTGTACATACTCGCGGACAGTTGACAGCTAGTCGAAAAAGAGTAATAATTAACGGTTACTTACTAATTACAAGTAGTATAAACACGTATAATATGGTACCGGTTATGTGAGTGGATGTGAGAGTGGTAATTGGGCAGCTTGATGCATGTCAAGTCTACACTTGAAGGCATTCACACAGGGGGAGGTTACAACATCGACAGGTAGGGCATTCCACGCTGCAACCACTCTGTTACTGAAAAAGAACTTCCGCCCATTTATCCTTGATTTCCCTGCGCGTAGTTTCAGGGGATGACCGCGCAAATTGGGCGTGTTAGCTTGGGGATCTAAACAACAGTCTAGGCCGTTGATGATGCGAAATGTTAGTATAAGGTCACCACGTAATTGCCGGTAACGATACATTTACATGAAATCTCTGCATTAGTTTTCAACTGTTTCGTGTGTCGCCCAAAAACCCATCAGATTGCTGCAGTCCTGCATATTTTTGACCAATATCTTGACCTGACGCCCACCTGCGAATCAGGCTGGGGCTGCTAAGGGCGCAGTCAGTGCAGCTGACTGCTCCTTCACAAGAAAGTGTCCCTTTTTTTCATCACGGTGCCATTTTGAGCGCTCGTCCCACACTTCAGAATCATATTAGTAATTCCACACCTTGGAAGAAATCCTCTCAGTGCCGTTTTTACACCCGAACACTGTCGCAGTCCCTATTCAGTGTCTTGAAGCATGGCCTCTAACCCTTTCGAGTCGGAGATCAAATATGTTTCATCGATTGGATGGGCAAGGGAGCGGGCGTCGGGGGTTGTGTGGGAGCGCAGGTAATTTCGTTGCGTCAGACGTTAACTGAGTGGTTCTTTCTTTGCACACGACGCGACGTCCACGCGGGTCTCATGGGATGGGCGCAACACAGGTGACTTGCGCAGCACCTGCCTTGTCCCGACGGTAGGATAATGTCAAGACGGGTCAAGTCGGATCTCACTTGCATAAAAATTCCGGAAGATGTGGCTATATAGCCCCACCTGATGGGTTAGGGTTAAAGGTGTTAGGGTTGGAGCTAGGGTTAGGTGGTAGGGTTTGGGTTGGCGGTCAGGGTTAGGGTTAAGGTCAACTATTTTTCAAAAATTCAATGCACAACCGCGCATCCCCAGGAGCTTTTCTTTTGCATAAAATTTATTGACCACATCGCCTCTGCGTTCTCCGGCCCCACCTACAAAAGTCCCTATTACCACCGGTCCCGTATTACAGGTGGGTGGGGTTTGTTTACCTCAACTGGAGCTACATAACCACATCTGACCGAAGATTCTGCGGAACAAGTGCGAAAAACGCGCAGAACACATCCTGACTCTGGTGGTAGTTAGTTCACCTCTTTCAAGAATGTCAAATCTGACTATTTAAATAAGTTAATAAATTGTTTCATTTAGCACCCATAAGGGTATTCTCGTAGTCTTCATAGTTAGTGACAATTAATGTTTTTCTATCTAGCTGAAAGCTTCTCTCGGCCTTACCTCAACTGCTAAATGCGCATCGGCATTCAACAGAACCCTTTCTTCGTTCACACACTCTAGCTCACTTCTGCGACTGATTTTGGGAATATATCAGTAATCCATCCGGTTTTTCACTTTTGAGTGAGTTGGTATTCCAAAGGGTTGGCTAGGTCTGCGCACCTGTGAATCAGCTGACGCATTATCCGAGCTTTCGGTTTATCTGAATCTGTCTTCGGGTTTACGTATTTGCGAATTCGGTTCCCTTTGCCGCGGCTTTTCTTCATCATCCATGCCTTCCCTCACGCATCCTAATCAGTTCGGAGTTTACGTGTTTGTAACATCATCTGGTGTTTTTCTCATTATCGTTGCGTATAGCCATCCAGTCCCGTAACTTCGCCTGGTGCCTGCCTGCTAGATTATTCTAACATAGGTTGTATTTGTGCCTACGAATACAAACGTGATGAAATTTCCCTCTCGCCACGTACCTTCACAATGCCTTCTTCTTCCCTTGCCAACTTCTGTCTACCGTTTTCTACTTCCCTTAAAAGCTCTTCTTTCGTCCCTGTCAATTATCCCTAGTTTAACCCGATCTCTCTCCCATGTGCAGATCCTGTGAAATGGTTCGGCACCCGAAGACTGGCGAGGTGGCGCCATTTTGGTAACCAGTTAGCCCTTAGTCTCAAATCTTGCTGATTTAGCTCAAATACGAGATTGTGGAGTTCTGCAAATCAGTCAGCGTTGCACCATGGAGGATTCCAAACTGCAACTGTTTCCATCCACACCAAAGGACAGAGTGACTTTAAGGTGTGTTTGCGCATTTCCGCAGCGCTTTCCTTTTTGGACCCTTGGTTGCTTTTGAAGAAGAAGAAGAAGACACGAGCGCTGGGATAAGAGCTGTATTAGCCTGACGTTTCGGATTTCTGCTCGAAACCATAATCAGAGTCAAAGACAGATACGGGCCTCTGATGTTGGATTCGAGCAGGAATTCGAAACTTCGGGCGAATAAAGCTTTTGTCCCGGCGACCGTGTCTTCTTCTTCCTGACGGCTTCCAGGGACTCGTCTCCTCGCTTCTATTGGCTTGGTTGCTTTATCAATCGGCAGATACTGCGATCGGTTTTTTGGCTGACTGCCACAAGCGCTCTGATCCGGCCTGTTAAAAAGACTTTGGGCGACGGAGGTCTATGAGGGCGAATTTTCTTCCTTAGGAGGTAGTCAGGGTTTCGTATCGGTACAGTTAGTCTCATTGCCTATTGCGAATTCACTTGAGAATTGTGACTCAACTGGGTCTCGGGCTCGTTATCCTGTCGGTTGTGATCGGGTATCTTAACCAGGTCGAGTCCCAAGGTCCTACGGGGCGAGTTCGTCCCATAACGCGATTGGTGAGCCTCCCCCCCTACGACAGTGACCTCTTTGTACACCACCTTGTCGGGCAATGACTTTAGCCACTGTTAGTAATAATGGAGTGGACCGTCCGGTAGCGAATGGAGCTCCACTTAAAAAACGTCCGTCGCCTTGTTTGTTCTTTTCTCTCCTGCCCGTCCTTATGTCGCAGTTCCTTCTCCTCTTCTGGTGCCGTTCTAATTTCTATTGGCCTGTTTTCCACGACAGTTCCTGTCACGCTCAGTCTGTCGCCTCGACAAGGCAGTCTGCTATTCTCTGGTAGGTTCAGCCCTGTTGCTCAGTGTTGAGAACACCCTCTCCACCTCTTGGAACTACCTAACCCGTCGAGCCTTTTTGACCCTCTTAGCACAAGCGACACACTGTGGACGAGTACCGATCAACCGCAGGCCGTGCAACAGTCTGCCGCCTGGACGACTGCCAGCATTGAATTACACCAACGAGCCTCTGACAATAGCGACTTTAAGGTTTGTACTCGTCTGGAATGGCTTTGCAGCACGATCACGCCTTCCTCCCCTTCTCTACAACATCCCGGTTCCGCAGTTTTTGTCCGAAGCTTCCAAGTACGGTATTGCCCTTCACAGCTTATGAAGAGAAAGGACAGGGTGAAAATTAGGGGCTTTTTTACCCGCAGTTAACCCACAGCACCCCACAGCTGTCTCGGACCGACTTAACCAGCTCCCTGACAGAAGCAAAAGACAGGTGGCCCCCGATTAGAAGGAAGTTTCCGTTCGGTCCAGGCCTTTATTCCCGGGTTTTAAAGCACCCCGCCTCAAAGACCTCTGGCTGTCTCTCGTTTCGAAATTTGACGTAACATCTGGGGTAATTAGTCTACGACGTTTTTTCCCATCTGATGGCATCTCGTGAAATGGGTCAACCTGCTTTTTGCTTGCGTCTTCTAGTAAACTAATGCAGAGATACTACTTGTGGTTGTTGCTAGTCTCCCACCCACGTCGGTAGAGTCCAGTTCAGTTTTATTAAGGGAAAGATAGGCGGAAGATAAGCGGAAAATTGAACAAGAGACTTCATAGGTGTATGCGAATAGCAGGCCTCTGCTTGCCAGCCGAAAATTGGTTAACATGAACTTCTACTCATTCGTTGCAAGTAGCATAGCCACATGTGATTTCGACGACTGGTTATGTGAGCGCTAGACGACTGACTGGCTCGGACAGTTGCTGGGACCTGGGAGTGGGAAGAGAGGGAGTGAGGTCGGCGATCTCAGCGTATATTCCTGGCTATAAACAATCTGACACGCCTGAAGCTATCACGGTGCGCTAAAGCCGTGGCTTCGAAGGTTGCCCACTGACGGCGTAACCTAAACCTCACAGTGAGCCCAGTGTGTGTTTGTGTGGAGTGGTGGACTGAGAGTCAGGCTGCAATGGCACCTTCTGAATGTGGCCTCTGTAGCACTCCTACTCCGTGGGACGCGAGCCGCCACTTGGGACATCTTCCAGGCACAAAGCACGGGCATTTACTACCGTCGAGGAGGACTGACCGAACGGATGCACGGTACAAGAGGGGAGAGGTCGCGCATCGGGTACATAGGCATTTTGTTAGGGCTGAGAATTCCTGCGAACAACTTTCGTCGGAACCCTCGCCCGAAACCACCGGCGAGCAGGCCGAAATTTGGCGACTCGAATGCGGGATAGCCTCACTAAGTACAAACATATATATGGGGAATGCTAAAACTGCTAGTGTTAGTAGACTTATGTTTTCATAATCCGTTCTGCGCCTTCCCGTGCCTCTGGTCTTCTTGACTCTTTTGACACCGGGGCCAGGTGGGGAGTAAGAGAGAGTGTGGCAGATGTTGTGCAATCCTTCTACCACTACAAACTAACTCACGCACAAGTCACCGTACCTGTTCTCATCTTGCCGTGGAGCGCACGGTAGACATCGTCGGCAACGACGGCCGAACTGTCGTGTTTTCATGACCGCAGCATATTTTAAGTACTTCACTCCGTTTTTTCGCTACTCTCGTCTGTTGCTGTCCCTGGCGATGGGTTCGACTGTGGGTCCGTAACGTCTGGCTACTAGACTTCCTGCTCCATCGGTCGGATCTCTTTGCCTGTGACCAGTTCTCTGGGACAAGTCTTCCTAACACCCGGACACTTCGAACACTTGGGATCACGTAGAAGTCAACTAATTTTAAATTAATTTTAAAATTGATTGGTCTAATTAGTAGCAGGTTTTGACTTTCGCTGACCGGATTAGTCTGTTGTTTGGAGAGATCGTCACGTCCGCGTGGGCAAGTTCATTGTCTGGGGTGTCTTATGTCAGTGGTGATGGTGGTGGTGGTAACACAGTCTCGGGTGTGCCGTGATGTCTGCTTCGCGCACCTAAGACACTGCCGTCGCCTGCCCACCAATCACAGGGTTTCGATCGGTTAGGGGCGACGTAAGGTTACTTGACCAAGAACCCTATCATCCCTTCCTGCCTTTTTGACCTCTTCTGGTCTCACCACCTCTGTTTCCTGGCCATTTTTGGAATAAACAGCCTTTGTCCTCCCTTCTCCTCCAGCTCCTGTCGCTCCCAGTCCAACTCTCAGTCGAGCGAGGATGCTCTTATCTGGTATGAGTGCACTGATGTTACCTGGCCTGTCGAGCTGAGCTTTAGCCCTTGTTACAAACCCTCTTGTTCCTCTTCACCTGATTTAGTGTCAGCTCAAGGCTTTGGAGAAGTCCATCGCCGCCATCTGACGGGACGAAGGGCTGGACCATAGGAAGTGTTGACTTGCCAGTCGATCAAGGCGTCAGTGACTACAAGGTGTGTTTGCGTGTGTGCCTGCCGAGGCTTTTATTGCGCTCTTTCTGAACGCAAGGTCCAGATTTAGGCTACCTCACTCATGATTCCTGAGCAATCGTGTCTTGAGTGGTTGCTACTTGGCGGGGCGCTTCGTCCTGTTTCTGATGGTCAAGTTGCACCTGCCAGTCGGTCCGTCTGGCAAGAACAGGAACTTGTTGGAGGTTGATAGCAACCCCGCTGACTTAATCACGCTCCGCTGCCCGAGGACTTCCCGTCCACTTTTGCTGAACTCATAGGAACTTCATAAATTGAATAGTTTTTGTGTATTTTTGGTATCAACTTCCGCACAAAATCTGCGCGTCATCGTTCGTTAGTGAGAATTTTCATATGTTTAAGAAGTATCCCGTGAAACCATAAAATGTTTTGATCTTCATCGAAGGACTGTGGACGAGTTATATGCTCCTTAAGGAGGGATTTGTCTTGTGAAATTGTCATGGGAGACTCGAAAGGTTCTCGTTCGAAAACCAGAATTCCACCACGGGGAGATTTCCTTGAATTTAATCTCAAAAGTTACTGATCTTACGGACCCGCCTACGTATACTTGTTTAGTTGAGAACACATTTTTCCATCTGAATTCATGTTTTTGTTTTGAGCAGATCTGTCCCATCTTAGTTACCAAATAAAGCATGGGGTGGCACACGTATGTCTTAGGTCAAGTGCGTGGGCTCACCTGCTATTGCGCCTTCGACTGCCAGCGTGTACAATCGGATGTTCAATGTGTCGGTAGATCACTAAACTGGGCTTCGACACGCCAGATCCCATCGCCGGTGGTCCTTAATACCCTGTCGCTGTGCCATACCAGATGCCGCACACGTCTTCCACACAGTTGACCTTTTAGCTCTTATGCCACCTTATCCACCCTGGTTGTGGAGATGTTCTCGTTGCAGGCAGATGCTTGTACATTTATCCCCTAATCGCGTAATTCAGCAAGCGTTGATATTCCGCCGGTTTTGAAGCCTTCGTACCCATAGCCGCGAATGTGTTCAAGAATGAATACCGACAAAGACAACGAAGGCAGAGATGGTCACTTACAGCTTACTAGCTGTCGTCAGCCAGCCAGCCAGCCATACCCAGCTCTAGGTTTAAATAACTTAGATTTCAGATACGCGCTATATGATCATTGAGCGTCAAGTAGTCCAAGACTCTACGATTGAGTCACGGGCTCTTATTACCACTGATTGCTTCGCGGCTGCCTGCAACGGCTCCAGAATCGGCGAGATGAGCATGTCCCGTAATCCGATTGCTGAGCTCCCATCCTAACCTTCACTCCTGAGTGGGTCCCCCACATGTGCCTGTAATCACGCCTCGGCAATGTACCGCATTAATAATAATGAGCTGTGAAACCCTAAGTCGGCTTATTCTCGCCCACTGCCTCACGCCTCCTGGTCTCCTTTTCAAGCCTCTTCGCACATATGCGCCAGGTTGTCTGAGCTGTATTAGGCGAAAATGTTGTCTGATTGGTGTGACTTCGGCCTGTGAGAGATTTTTTGTGAGTTCGAACTGTGCAGATCGTTTGGATCCGGGTGTTAGGTTCCGTCAGCGGGTGGGGGCTGTCTTTACCCTCAGTGTCTTATGTTCATGCCACAGCAGTTTTGTAGAACACCAAGCCGACTGACTTTCAGGGCGGGAGATTTGTAGTTCGCCACCAGTAGTTCTCTAGCCGGTCCTTCCATGGGTTTTCTCTTTTGAGCCGCGAAATGTGACTGGCACCTCTTCTGCTCTCAGTTTGGTCTCCACGACCTTCTCTTCTCGGCCTCTGCTTACTCCCTTCTTCCCCTGTCATCACTGTCTACCTGACTCGCTTCTGTACGTTTCCTGTTTGGTTAGTTCCTGTCGTCATCAGTTGGATGCCTCGACTGGACAGTCCTCCATTGTCTGGTATGTTGAAAGTCCACTCCCTAGCGTGATCGAGCCGTCCGTCTGTGACATTCTCGTCGGTCTTCCATTGTAATCCTCCTTTCGCTTCGTTCAGCACTAGTGACACACTGTGGACCAGTGCCAAAGATGCCAATGGGTCTGCACGATGGAATTTGTGGAGGGTTGCTCACATCGACCTGATACGGCGTGCTGGTGCTGACGGCGATTTTAAGGTTTGTCCGTCACGTAGTATCCCTGCTACGTTAACTTTGTTGTCCGCGAGCATGCTCTGTCTTAGTCATTTGGCCCTTAGTAAGATTTTCATTGTCACCCTACCTGTTCCAGGCCTATGGAGAAGGGGTCCTATTGTCAGGCGAGTTCCAGAAAGCAGTTCGGAAGAAGAAGATGCGATCACTGGAACAAGAAGTTTGTTGGCCTGACGTTTCAGATTCTCACTCGAACCCATCATCAGAGACGGTTGCAGATAGAGCTAGTGGAGGCACAAAGCCTGCGGTATTTATAGTACATAGCTGCCGTGGGGCCACATGCGTACTGTAACTAACAGCTCTCGTGATCACCGCTGGGGGGGGGGGGGCTTATTAAGGCGATTTTGGCTCGTCAGTCCGTGTCCGAGTCGTTAACTGCCGCAATTTCATCATCCGTGTTGGATGTTGACGTAATGATCACTCGGCCCGCTGTCACCAGGATAGTTGAGCGCCATCGTCCTCCCCACGCGACTGATTCCCCTGTTCAGGCAATGTCTCAGCACTGAATATGGCGTCGGGGGATCATTGCGCCTGTTGATGGATTGTAGGCCTAGAAACCATGACCGGGTTCCGTTGAATGAGCTGCTACCTCAGAGCTGACGTCTTTCCTCCTCACCGCTGCCACATGCTCAGTCATCCGTGTCCGGAGTAATCTCCCAGCATCCGCCAAGTCATGAGGCCGAAAGACCCGCTGCCGCGGCAGGAAACGTCTAGAGTCGTTTACCGGACCTGGTGCAGTTGCGGACAGAGCAACTGGGTCCGAATTGCATTGTCCTGCAATTTCCGCGGATGTTGGGCGATGTCGTAGTTATGTACGCGCATGCACACCTATTCTTATCGGAAGATCGATTGAAGAAAAATGGGCATAATTCCGAAGGTCACAGAAAATCTGACTGTTTGACTCTAAAGCAGTGATAGAAATGCATTGGAGGCGTCAGTCCAAACATACGATTATGCTGCTTCCCCTTAATCCCCTTTGCGTCTTTGACACACGACACCAACGACGACGTTAACCGATGCCCCTTTGAGTGGGCCTATAGGCGGTGGCTTGCGCGTGAACTTGTTCATCACGAAGTGAACACGCGCTGCGTCTACCTCGCCCACCAAAGAAAAGATCGGGACGGGCGGAGGTGTCCGCGGACGCGGCGCCTGACAAGGTCACTTGACCCGTATGCACGTGCCGCACACCTGCCATGTTTTTGAATCTCACATGGTGCGAGTGTTGTAAAATTCGCATTGCGAAGGAGTAGTTGTGGTAGTGGTAGTATTAGTAGTAGTGAGGGTAGTAGTAGTAGTAGTAGTAATAGGAATTGTAGTAGTAGTAGGAGGAGGAGGAGGAGGAGCAGTAGTAGTAATAGTAGCAGCAGCAGCAACAACAGAAGCAGCGGTAGTACTAGCAGAGGGGGTATTAGTGGCACTAGTAGTAGTAGTGGCACTAGTAGTAGTAGTAGTAGTAGTAGTGGCACTAGTAGTAGTAGTAGTAGTAGTAGTAGTAGTAGTAGTAGTAGTAGTAGTAGTAGTAGTAGTAGTAGTAGTAGTAGTAGTGGTAGTAGTAGTAGTAGTAGTAGTAGTAGTAGTAGTAGTAGTAGCAGTAGTAGTAGTAGTAGTAGTAGTAGTAGTAGTAGTAGTAGTAGTAGTAGTAGTAGAGGTTTATACTGAAGCAGGCTTGCCCCTCATCTTCCACAATCCCTCTTCCCCCCGCCAGCATCGCCGCGATGGCAACACAAAGTCAATATGATCGGAAATGAGTATGGGTGCAGTGGCTGGATAATCTTAGCAGCCCGTCATGACGTACCACACGCAACCGGGTTCCCAATCAAAACATACTAGGTCGAAATGAGTGCCGCACGGATCTCATACACATACGTGAGAACGTTGCGAAAGTTGCACTGAGAAGGAGCTGCTTCATGCTAACTCTCACTCCCTGAAAAGGACCGAGTCATCTACTCAGGTGGTAGACCTCCAGACCACGACTCTTAGCATCTCGTACTAGGTTCCAGCTCGTCAGATTTATCATGGTGACTGCGTGCGCTGACTTATCAGCTTCACTGTCTCTTTCCTCCCCCAATGCACCAGTCGACCGTCCGTGCCCCATGTTTGCTCACCTGTTTTGAAGCATAGAAATTGCAAGTTTTCTTGATGGAAACAGGCCATTTCTGGACACTTTCAAATATCCTAGTATGTGACTTCAGTGAATGCGCTACTGACGGCGAAACATTTAGCAGGAGTAACTTTGTTTTCAGTCGTTCCTCCACTTGTGCATTTGAGGATGCTGGTTCTAATGTATGAGATGCGGCGCACACTGCGCTTGTTTTGAATTAGAGATTAACTTTTCAGGAAGTTAAGACAACAGTCAGTAGTTCTTTTTCGTCTGTTTTGTAATTGGTTAGTGCACAGTTCCTTTAAAGTAAAAATCCGCTTGGAGTCCATTCCCCTTCCAACAGCTCTTTTGCCCACTGTCGGATTCTTCACTTCCTTCTAAGTTTCACGTTTCCCCATCTCCGCCCTGGGCATTCGGTGGTCGTTGTTTTCATTCATTGTCATGAGAGTATCTTCGCATCCCACCGCCCTGCTATGGGCTTTCTTTTCTCCGCCGCTCTCTTCATAGTCGGCCCAAAGTTGTCAGTATTTGGAAGTATGCCTTATCAACAGGCTCCATAGTCTCGACTATGCGCATTTCATGATCGTGAAGGTTCTGTTCGAGACGAATTGTTTGAAACGAGCGACAATTCGGCCCTGCTGCTTTGACCCTACCTCTGGTTGGGGGGGGGGGGCGGGGGTGAGAGTTTTTCTCCCAGTCTCAAACACCGTCTGCGTCTTCCCTAACAGTCCCAGCCTTTTGATCGTTCAAGAGTTGGGCACTAGAAGACCTATTAGCTAGTCATCTTCCTATATAATGCATTACTGGGTCGCAGGCACACTTGATGCCACCCCTTAGGAATCGTTCTGCCTACGCTTGCGGTTATAGTTAGAGTGGGGTTTGGTAGAAGCGTTTAAATTAGGTTTAGGACCATTGTTAAACCATCAGTTTGTATTTTCGAAGTCCTGCCCCCCCGCACCGGGCTACGCGGTAGACGCGCTGATCCAGATCACGGCACGGTAGACACTATTGGGGATTCGCAGCCACACCTGAGAGGGAGGGGTGGCACGCCTATGTGTGAGCCCACGTCTCACTAGCCACCCGCGCCTGACCCCTTCACCAGTCTTCTTGACTCTGTGTTGACATCCGGTCCATGTGATCGATGAAGGAGGGGGTGCGTTAGATGCTGCGCAAGTATATCCTTACTATAGACTAATTCAGGAGCAGGTCGCCATCCCTGCACTGGTTCTGTTGTGGGTCACACGATGAAGCAGCTCATCGTTCACGATGGTCGAACTGTCGATTTCAAAGTCCTGGGAAGCCTGGCGGGAAGCGGGGGACGGGGCTGTGACAAGTGTCTCTAAAGCGCTCGATTCTGATAATGTATCCCTAACATTCATTTGTAGTTGATTAGAGAGCAGTGGCTGAGGATCGCCGTCCCTAAGACGTGGGAAGGGACGACGATAGCATCGCCGAGCATGCTCTTGGGTCTCTTTTGAGATTTTTCGGCGCTTATGGCTGTAGGTTCTCATCTCAGTCGGCCGTTGCTTTCTCTATCTCTCTCTATACGACAACGCAGGGAAGGTTTCACCCAGGCTGCCTTTTCACCCCCGTCGTTTTCCTTCCTCTTTCTTCACCCTTTTCCGCCTCCTGGTAGTTGCGAAGCCTGGGTCACACACTTTACTGACATGTCTCACCCCTTACTGATTCAGCTCCTGCAGGGTGGAAGTAGACACTAAGACCGGCGATCCGGTCACACTATGGTAGGTCTGGTATCCAGCCCCCCGGCTCAGTAGTAACTTACATTCTAGCCAAAACAAAGCCCTGTGGAAGGGGGAAACGCGTTCAAATGAATTTGTCCTGGCCACCGTGGATCTGCCGTCGCTCGGGGAGGACGTCTCCTACAAGGTACGCTCGAAGAGTCATCCTATACGAGAACTGACATGTTCCGAGTATATGCCGTAACTCATTCGTTCTTTCCTGGGTGCATAGCTTTGCCTACCTTGACTGCAACTCCGCCGTGAGCATCGTGTATGGCGGGGCTTACGGCCGCCGTAGCACACCTTTTAGGGTTGCAGGAATATTTGCTGACTCTTTTCAGCAAAGTTTTATTGACTGAATTTTCGCGGCGAGGACCGGTATGACTTTCGTCAACCCTACCATAACCAAACCCTCTCTATGATTAATGTTTTACCGGGTGAAGATAGGCTATTTTGTCTTTCATACCGACGTGCAGGGTATAAAAGTATGCCCAACGGACTCGCGATGCTCGGTTAGTCTTCTAAAAGCCCGCTTTGGTTATAAAACGCCTTGTCTGGGTTTTTCAGTCCAGTTTGCTAACAGTAACTTTACTGCCGATGCAAGCGAAGGTGCGACTTCCAGGAACTAGTCGATTAGAAGCAGAATTGATCGCTGGAACAAGAGCTTTATTCGCCTGGAGTTTACAACTCACGCTCGAACCCATTATCAAAGACAATGACAGACCCGTATCTGTCGCGGTCCCTGATGATGGGTTCGAGCGTGAATCCGAAACGTCAAGCGAGTAAAGCTCACATTCCAGCGATCGTTCCTCCTTATTCTCAGATAACTTTGCTGTATTCCAAGGCTTGCGGCCGTCGTAGCATGTCATTTAGGAGTACAGAAACATTTGCTGACCCTTCTCAGCCACGTTTTATTTAACAGATTTAGGGTATCTTGACCTGGGTGTCTTTTATTGACCTCATTATAGCCCATGATCAGACCCCCTCCATGACTGAAATTAGAACTAATGTTTTACCGGCTGCTGGAGATCGGTTACTTTGTCTTTCATACCGACGTGCAGGTTGAAGAAGTATGCATAGCAGGCTGACAGAACGCACAAGTGTTGCTGTCAGTTTTCTAAATACCCGTCTTGGTTACCTAACGTCTTGTCTTCGTTTTTCGATTTAGTAGAGGCTGTACTTCGCACGCATTCGTCATTTTAAGGTCCTAGTTTGCCATCAGTAGTTTCACTGTACGGTATAGGTGTAATTCTGTACAGTTGCCCTGCAGAACTGAACTTTTTGTCGCTGAAAATAGAACTTCACATCCCCCCACTCGCCTTCTGATAATGCCGTTTGGTCGATTTGTGCTCTTGAGGCGGGTTCGAGCCAGGCATCTTCCTGACTGGAGGGCCTATCTCTTGTGCTGCTTGAGATGGTTGTTTTCACGTTTTTTAAGTCACATCAGTCTTTTCGTCCAACCGATGTGCCTTGACCGATCCTAGTGCCATATGGCAGTTTGAGACGGCAGTTTAAATCAGGTTGTTCTCAGTGTCTGTGGGTGGAGAAACTCTCCTCGACGCATGCAGTGGTCCTCGGCTTACGCTTAGCTCTGCTATTGAAGCAGATGCAAAAATTAGCCATAAGACCACTGAGTGCCTTTCTGATGTGCCATCTCTGCAATACGTTGGGAAGGTTTGGGCCTTATCAACAATGTCCCTCATCCCTCTAGCCTTAGGTTCTTTTTGCTTCTCTTTGCCCCCCATCTCCTGGTTGTATTGGCTGCTTTCAATAAGCACAAGCGTTATGGCCGTATTTACACTTTCGCGACAGCTCATTTGGAACGTTGCGGAGCCTTCCTGGAGGTATCTATTACTATCCCTTTTGAGCTCAAGGTTGCAACTGTGCACACTGATTCAACGAATTCTGTGCCTTTTGGGCAAGGTATACTGTAACATTTGTAGTCTTAGTTCGTGACTCTGTTGTCGTTTCGTGCGTCAGTTAGCGTGACTACGTCTTCTTGAGGCAGTTCGGACGGATGCCATTATGAATTCGGGCAGGTTTCACGTCTACGCCACTAGGTGTCCCTCAGGCACACGTGAGGTGAATTTGAGTAGCGTGAACATGTTTTAATTCGTGTACTTCCGCGTGTTTTCCTGTCGTCATCTGAGTCAAGCTTTCTCCGTCCTGCCGCCCTTTCCATCTAACGTTCCCAGCTGCTTCCTCCCCGTCTCCTTTTCTCTCTTCCCGTCGGTTTGCAAAACAGCTTTTGTTTCTCACTGATAACACGCAGGTGGACCTCTACCCTTACAGGTCCTGTAAACTCGACACTGGACTAAATACGGGCATCCGAGGACTGGTGTGGTAGGTGGTTGCTCCCCCCGTGTTGACCCCTCATTGTCCTCTCGCCTCATATTACAGTGCAAATGAAAATCTCTGGACGAGCGCTGGACAGAATCGGTCTCTGTCATGGCATACGGCAGCTATTGATTTGCCGGTTTCTCCTGACCTCGAAACCTTTAAGGTCTGTACCACTAGGTGCTGCGAGCCCGTGCGTGCGTGTGTGTTTGTGTCTCAATTGGGTTTATTTTTGGAACTGTTATTTTAACGAGTGTGTGCACTTTCAAACGTCCACGCCCATCCACTGCCTTAACTGGCTTGTGCATAGTAAATTCAGTAACGACGCAATATGTGACCCCATCCAGAATGCGGAGGATAGGTCGTCGGTGGAAGTAGGAGTTATATGGGTGAGGGGCTAATGGACGGGAAGAAGACCGATGGAAAAGGATGGAGTTTTAGAAAAAAGTGTTCTGATTCCGTGGTTAGGTTCAAGTACATCCGGAAAAATTGAATACTAGCGAAATGTAACATAAAAACCTAAAGGAAGCTAACTATAGCACCTGCACAATAAGACGCCAAGTTCAGAGATCAGTGCAACAAAGTACCCAACAGAGGCCCAAGGGCGAATGACGTTGGCGAACCCCAGAAGAGTAAAGTGCGAACATTGACCCAACGACACGGCAGTGATTCAGAACAGCGGAGCCGCCAAAGTGGCCAGCCAAGGTAAAGTATACCAAATTAGCGCGTATACCGACGGACAAATAAGCTGAATGTGATATTTAATCGAAAATATATGTTATCTTGAAAAAAGACAATCAATTTACCCAAATTCAACAACACTACTTCCGTAAAAACCAGTAGGCAATAATAAATAAAATGCAGCCGCCTCGGTAGATGACCCAGAAATGGCTATGCTAGTCTCTCTTTTACTTTTCGACAGTACTTTCTCAACAGTGAAGGTGCTGTCGTGGGCGTGCATACCAAGTAGATTAAAAAATCTCGAATATTTAAAGCGCAAGGTGGCCTACCGATACACGTATTTCCGTGTCTTGTTAATGCTGAGCTAGTCCCAAGATGCCTGCGACAAGACAAGTCTCCTTGATTAATTCTGGAGAATCACTGGAGTTCTATTTAAACGTTTACACACATATCTATGTATGCATGCAGTGGGAGACTACCGACTAAGATAGGAAACACCAGAATGACAATTTCTGGCTTATTGGCCGTCATCAGCCGGCCTTACCCAACCTCAAATTTGGGTGCGCCACCTCAGTCCAGATATTCCTTGAGTTTGTGTGCTTTTTATATTAGACTCCTTTCCAACACAGTGCCTATTCAGTGGTTTTTTTCCGCGAGTGACAATCATAGTTGTAAATAAAATTACTTCCTGTGATATATTTTCACGATCACGAGGAAAAACCTGCCTATACATAAGACCAGACAATTCGTGTTGGGTTTCTTCCTTATGAACTTCCTGTGAAACCCGGTCCCGGTTTGATACGACCGGAGTCGTGTCGTCCAGTTTTTCTAGCCCATGACATCATGTTGTCGACAAGAATGGCGTGGAAGAAAACTTACCTTTCTGATTGGTGCAATTTGATCCCGATTGCAGCCACAGGTAGCACTGGGTGAATTAATAGCTATTTCAAATCAGTATTTGGCAAATCGGTAAATCTAGACATTTTCAGCTGTAACAGGCTGACTAATGCACCTGCTTCAGCGAGCGTATGGGCTGCAAGCGCCAAACAGCGCCTCAGTGGGTTGCATGATATTGTCACCATGCCGACCTTACTCATAGGCGGAGGCCTCCATTTTCCAGTGTATTCGAGCTCGCCCTTTATACCTCGTAAACGTTCCCCAGTCGTCTACACGGCACGACACCCAGTGGGGGGGGGAGACTCTGTATACTGCTCACCTATTTTGCGGGCAGTGGTAGGTATCCACTTTGGCAAACAGCCCACTTCCTCTGCATTCTCTTTCTCTTCCTTTTTTGAGGGCCTATTTCCCTCCCCGGGTATCGGCTTTTTCGAGCCACCGGTCCAGTGCATCATTCAATTTTTCTTTGTAGGTCTTGCATAGTAGACACTGGGCTTAATACCGGTCGTCAGGCTCTGGTCTGGTAGGTTTTGTTGTCCAACCTAACTAACTGTCTGCCACAGTGATAGTGAAAGACTGTGGAACGGCAGTTCATGGGGCAGTACTTCAACCTGGCTCAAGGCGTCAGTTGATTTGCCGCCTTCGGACGGAATTGAAACTTTCAAGGTTTGTATGCCCCGTCCCGCCCCAACTTCCCTCTCCACATTAGAGCTATAACGTACCGTTCTCATTGTCGATGACCTTATTATCTTAACCCATCACCCCCACACCTAAATTTTGGGTCCACTTGATTTGGGATGCATTTGGCAGAGGAAGTATGCTTCGTGTAGAGTGCGCGTGGGCAGTGACTTCGCCTCAGATCCTCCAAAACAAACATGGGCAAAGTCTTATTTCGTAGTCGTACTTGTTGGGGTTAGGGTTAAGGGCTAGGGGTTAGGGTTAGAGGTAAGGGATAGACCACGTCTCTCATCTAGGACAAGGTTGATGTGAGATGGGGAATGGGGTGGACGCCGCGAAATTATCCCTCGCTATAATCCAAATCACAACCTTCTGGCTCGCATGGGACAACGGAGGCTGTATTTGGCCGCGACCGGTGAAAACCCGGCCGTAAACCACCAACTGTTCCTTGATGAAAAACTATTATTGAATCCATGGAACGAGAGATTTTTAGGTGTTTCGTTTGATCACCACCGTTTGCCTGCACATCCTTTGGCACCCTAAGGGCTGCCTATTCTTCACAAACAACGGTTATGTAACACCCTTTATTGGTCATTCAAATCGTCTTTTTCAGACATCTGGCTTACCGCTAGCCAGTCGTTTGAGTATCCGCTGATTGGAGTTGTCTTAGTAGCACGTCATCTACACCTATCAGCTACTTAGATCTGAGTTTTTAAACGGTCGACATAACGACCTGGTGACGGCCCGCCAACAAGGGCGCAGGTACCACGCTAGTCCGACGCGTTTGGATCATGTGACACCATGCTTGGCCGTCCCCTGTCCCCTCCCCTGCTGACAAGTTCGAGGACCGGCCGCCGTGCCGTCCCCTATCTTGTCGCATAACTCACTGGTAGAGTGCTGGCAACAAGCCCTCAGGTGCACACAAACATATGTGGTGATGACGTTATTTCTGGGGTGGGAGGAGGGGAGCTTGGCTCCTAGTCGACGACCGTGAGGCGGTGGATGCAGGATCTTTTTTTACTCTTTCCCGCTCTTTTCCTCTCATCCTCGCCGTTCCGCCCCCCGATTTGGGTTACCTGAATTTTCTATTTTATTCGGTTGGCCTTAGATCTTGTACTAAGCAGTCCACATCTCGGAAGAATCGCTATGGCGTTTTGTGGTACGTCTCTTATGCATGATTCTGGGGCATCGTGTTAACTCCCTTCGCGGGTTCAAGTTTTACGAGCCGTCTCTTCTGCTTCTAGCGAAAACGAGGTGATTTGGTCCTCAGAAACCCCCCTCTACTCCTCTGAGGACTTGTGGTCTACTTCGACCATCAGTTTGAATCTCACCACCTCAGACTTTAAGGTACAGGCTCGTCTCGGGTGATGGCACTGTGAATTTCTCGGCTGTTTACGCTGTCACTGACTATTCACCAGTTCCGTTTAGAAGTGTGCTCTGCAGTTTTTTGTATCAAACTCTCAGCGTCGTATTCACTCGATATATCTTCAGACCGTAGGTGTCTTTGGATCTCTGTTTACCAGCGACGAGAAACTATCACTGGAAGGGTAAATGAGAGTAATTTATTGTCAATCGCGCTCTCAGACGCGGCGTTAATGCGTGAATCAGCAAGAAGCACTTTATTATATAATCAGTCTACAAGCGAAGATGCGGGTTCCAGGAACTATTTGATAAGAGGAAGTAGGAGCGATCGCTGGAACAAGGACTTTATTCGACTGACGTTTCGGATTCCCACTTGAACCCACCATCCGAGACAGTAGCGGACACGGGTTACTGCTACTGTCTCGGATGATGGGTTCAAGTGAGGATTCGAAACGTCAGGCGAACAAAGCCCTTGTTCCAGCGATCGCACCTCCTTCTTATCAATCAGTCTAAAGCCCGTGTCCCTTCGGCATCCAGTGCGTTTAATCTTCATTCTTTTTCTCTAATTTACTTTTAGCTTATTTTGGAAGGAACGATCCCCGCTGGCTATCCGGATGCTCGTATATGTGTGGACAACATCACCAGCTACACGGAACCATGCAGTGGTACGTCTTCCTTACGGTGATCATGTCTTCTTAATTTTCACCCAGTTAGCTGCTTGCCCATGGACTCAGTTTGTGCTTGTGGAATTGACGTACTAAAATTACTTGCCAAATTATAATCTGGTCATCCTCTCCACCCGGTGGGTGAGGTAAACTAATCTGATAGATTACTGTTTTCGAAAGGTGAAAACAAAATCTTACATTCAAGCCACTAGATTGTTTAAATTCACCAGTAGGGCGCACAAACTCGGGCGCGCAACTTGAATTACTGGAAGTCGTTCAGTATCAGTTTATTAAGGGAAATATAGGCAAGCGCCTTTGAATTCCCTCTTGGTTACAAGTCGTCGGAGAAAAACATTGATAAATGGGAAGGTGAAAAAGGGATTTTGTACATACTCGCGGACAGCTGGCAGCTAGCCGAAAAAGAGTAATCATTAATGGTTACTTACTAATTACAAGTAGTATAAACACATAAAATATGGTACCGGGTTATGTGAGTGGATGTGGGGGTGGTAATTGGGAAGCTTGATGCAGGTCAAGTCTACACTTGAAGGAGTTCACACAGGAGGAGGTTACAACATCGGTAGGCAGGGCATTCCAGGCTGCAACCACTCTGTTACTGAAAAAGAACTTCCGTCCATTAATTCTTGATTTCCCTGCGCGTAGTTTCAGGGGATGACCGCGCAATGTGGGCGTGTTAGCTTGGGTGAAATAATCAGTGGGATCTAAACAACAGTCTAGGCCGTTGATGATGCGAAATGTTAGTATAAGGTCACCACGTAATTGCCTGTAGGAAAGGGGAAACAGGTTGAGGATTGACAGTCTGGTTTCATAGGGCAGTGCTCCCAGACCTTGTGTCATTTTGGTCGCCCGTCTCTGGACCTTCTCCAAGACGGTATAATCCTTGGCAGTCCAGGGTCTCCACGCCTGTATGGCGTATTCTAGATGAGGTCGCACGAAGGTGCCAAATATTTTGGAAAAGCAGTCAGGGTCAAATCCAATAAATGCTCGCCTAATGAGTTGCAATGTAGCCGTAGCCGATTTAGCCGCCTTCGCACAGTGCATTGTTGGTTTGAGTGAAGATGTAATCCATACACCCAGGTCCTTCTGACTGTCAACCTGTTGCAGTGGTGTGCCGTTTAGGAATAGGCGAGAAAAATGGAAGCCGAGGGAATTGGTTAGACATTCCAGGCGAACAGGCCCCAACCTATTGTGATCAATCGTATTGTAAGTCAAATTGCGAGGAACATATCTCTAAATCGAACTCTCATGACGGCCGCGACTGATGATGGCGGCGACTATCAGCCGCCGTGTGACTGCTGGCAGGACTCGCGATTGAGTCACAAGTCGTAGTGTGGGACGAGTGTGTTCCCTATCGCGGCCCGCGAACGCCCCTCTATCACTGATGGTATAATTGAAATTGACAATGTTGGCTGCCTAACCTCCAACTCGTGTCTAAAGCCTTCCGTTAACCGTAGCCCCTGACCCCAGTTCTAACCCTTAACTTAACCTATAACCCCAGTTATAACCTTTACCTTGGCCCATAACCCCCTAAACCGCACTTGGGATAGGCGTGGCGGTAAATGAGGGGCATTAAAGGGGGTGAAATAAGGCCTACCTAAATGACATAGTGAGGTATTTTACAGGACTAAAATCCAGATGAACCACATGCACGATCGTCGCCTATGGGCTTTTCGGGTCCTTGAAATAACCCTGACTCGACTTCCAGTCAGATTTTCCAGGAAAATATCAATCTGATTGCATGCCCTTACCTTGCCTTCCCCCTCAGTCCTCTAATCAATCAGAGAATTCTTTTAGCTCTCGAGCCGAAACCAATCAAGCCGGTGTCTTCTCTAAACTGGGCCCACTATTTCGGCATGATTTTCATCGCTGCTTTGGCCTTGGGCCTGATAATACCCATCCTGTTCCTGGTGATCATCATCTTCGTTTGTCGCCGTCGTCACCAATATCGTCATTCAAACTTCGCCAACAGCAAACTCTTCTCCACAAACCTGTGGCACTACATCGGTGGCAAGGAGGTCTCGGAGGATCCCTTTGCTGAACACACTGCCAGTTTCCATCGTCCACCCTTTATGGGCAACAAGTTTGTCGGTGATGGCACTCTGGCGATGCGCAACGGGGACATGATGGATCTGCCCGATGTGGTTATTCCTGGAGGTCGCGTTGTCGCCATGGGATACAACGGTGGTACCCTTGGACCAAACGGAACAATGAGACACCAGAGTGCCTCCTTCAACGGCTACCCCTACGGTTCTTCAACTATGACGATGGGAGCAAAACCCATGATGGGACAACCGGGAATGGGCTACATGCAGTCACCAATGACACCTAATATGGCCACTTCTCAGCACAACGCGCAAACGATGTTCCAGCCAGCCCACTTCTATAATGGCAATGGTGAGCCTGTTAGCGTTTTAAAATTGCTACTCTTTCGTTTCAGTAGCAATATTTTAATCTTTATGGTTTTGTTTTCCTAGTTGACCATATGCAACCTCAGCAGCAAGCAGCGCAGCCACCTCAGCCGGTGCAAGGAACCGTTGCCAACAACCAACCACCGCGCGTGCAATCCGGACCCGTTCAGCAAGTACGTGAGACCTTCTGTGGTCCAAGTGGTTCTGTTTCACATACTTTTCTTTCAATTTTTAAAGCATACTCAGATTTGTTGCCTTCTCTCCCCCACCGTCAACCAGCTGCACAGGGGTACTGTGGCCGAAGTTACCGACGTCTGTCAAGCTACCCCATAAGAACCCCCATCAGTTGCTTATATCATTCTTGGTTGGGGTGAGACTTGGCTTCTAGGCATATTTCTTAGATTTTAAGTAAAGCTTTGGACAAAATTCGCATTGTTAATGACTACCCATATAAAGCAAACCGCGATTTCCTCGAAGTCACGCGCCGGAAACCGGGTGATCGTATGTAGTAGAATATGACGATTTCTATACCCAGCGCTTTGTCTCTTCGGCGTTTTGAAAGCTCATCATCAAGGATAAAATTTAGCACACATCTCAGTCCTACTTCGAAGTCGACTCTGAAGGGAGTGTCCTCTCAACTGTGTTGTTATTATGTTTTCGCAGCGGTTGACAGGCCATTGTAGGTCGCCATGCCTATGGACTAAGTCGACGTTTGAATGTCACGTATTCAGCGGAACCAGTATTTCAGTTGAACTTGATCTTGCGGGGCGGTTGACAGCGAAATTGTGCCCTGGCAAGGATGAATGGGCAGTCATCGGGGAAAAGGTGTTGTGTTGTACCAACAAGCAAGTTCGCACCACAAGTCCCCGCCCAAAATTTGTTTATCAGTTTCGGCTCGCAATTTAATCTGTTGCAGTTGCATCGAATCATCTTAATAACGCCGGAAATTTGGTGCATATACTGTAGTTAGACATATTTCTGGCTAACACATTTGAGCACCCGATGGATGAGTATGCAACTTGAAATGAACACTGCTAATACTTATTAAGTAGAGCATGTACAGTCCTTTCAGTTTTGTGGGAATGTGGCACGCGCCCTCAGCAAATTTGAGGGAAAATCGTTGGCGTCGAAGTGACAGCACTTTCCAGCCTATGCTAACGGTAATTATCAAGTAAAAAACAATCTAGGTTATCCTTTACTGCTTACGGGCATGCATATCCCTCTAACATTCTGCATTTGTCTCCGGAGCTCATGCGACAGAAGCCTCGCAGAAGACACCAATGACCTCGCAGTTACGTCACACAGCAACAGAGTGATTGGTGGAACACGTGCCGGGACTTTTGGCTTCCGCCTAAGTTGGAAATATGATGGAGTCGTTATTTACTCTCATCGTGTGAAGGTCTTTACCGATCAGGCTATGGCACATTCTTGGTCAGCGCCATCGCTAGCAGTTGTGTAGCAGCCAGTAATAATGTAGGGAGGAGCACTAGCAATGACCAGGAAGACAGGTATTGCAGTTAAGGGGCACAGGTCCTAAAAAATTAGGTTGATTTAGATAATAACTGCTTAAATGACAAATTATTACAGTTTCCTGCTGTTAGTAAGTTCGGAAGAAAGACTCATGTTTGTGTACTTTGTCGACCATACGTAAGCTCTTTCTGCTCGTTCTTTTAGTCTGCTCCAGCTGTCGTTCCACCGTCCAACTACTTCCGCTCTCTCACACAAGCAGCTGAAGATCATTCTGCCCCAGTTACGCATGCCGGTCAACCAGCCGCCGCAGCTAATCAGCCCGTTGCCCACCCACCCGTCAGCATTAATGATCATGCAGGCAACACTGCCGCCTCCCTCGAGGACAACGGACTCTTTGTGTTGCCCGACCCGCCCTCTGACGGTGGTCAACCCGGCGCCCACGGCAGCGTTGAACGGGATCAGGCCGACGCCCTAGAAGCACTCAACTCCGCCACTGAGGTCAACGTCCCGGCCGCAGCAGCGCCAGCCCCACGTTCAGCCGTTACTGCAACTTCTGCCGTCGCCACCGCCGCGCCCGCTGGAGAACCCGTCTACACTGGTGAACACCCTCCTCCCGGCTACGATGAGGCCGTCGGCATGGTGCCCTCACGTCGTGACCAACAGAAGGCAGCTCTGCCGGTACCGGCCGCTGCCGCAGTCGCTCCTGTTCTACCACCACGTCGTGCCGGTGCGGGTGGACAGTTTGCTGCAAATGGACAGCCGGAGGCCGCAGCGGGTCTCAGTCTGGCCGAACGCTATGGCCTGCCGGTGGCTGACATCTAGACACCGGCGGATGACCTTGAGCACGCGCCGCAGACAGACAGGCAGGCAGACACGCACATGCCAGCATTACTAACCCCACCTGCTGCGCTGGCACACTCGCGCACGGCCGTGTGGTATGCGTGTGTTTCTACAACTGCGCGTAGTGCCCTCACACTTTTTAACACATTTATCGCCTTCCCCCCCCCGCCCCACCTCTTTCCCCAACTCTGTCCGGCTTGTCATCCTCTCATTCTTCAACTCTGGTTCATGACAGTAATGACATCCTCACACCTTGCGCCTCGATTTTTTTAACTGTCTCATCCGCTCGACCCCCTACGTGGGTAGGCATCTTTGCCACCCGCCCTCCAAACCCGCAATCATTTATCTAACTGGACAGTTTTAGCTGACTTTTTCTTACTCCGGCATTAAGACCCCGTGCGTTTTCTGTCCTCGTACCGCCAGGCGACCTTTCAGACAGTATCGGTTTTAGCGCCTATAATTTCACTTCGCTTTACTATTCGACACGGGTGGCAGGGAGTGTTTGTCTGTGCACGACTTCCTCCCATTGGCCAGTCCAAATTCTCTCTCGGCACAAGCCATAAACGTTTTTTTGCTTATCCCGGTTAACTCATTCATTTTTCGCTGCGTTCGTCGACTCTGCTATAATCACATATTTCATACTTGCCTGCATGCCTCGCATTGGCTACGGTTACTGCAAAAACCATTATATTGTCATCTTACCAAAATTGCCGTTTTTATGTTTTTTTTCGCCTAGCTGGTGCTTGCATCAACTCCTGCGTAGTAGTCATTAGTTTTATCTCAGCTTGTCATTGGCACATTTCTCGGTGTTTTAATCACATTTGCTAATAAAGCTGCTTAAGTCACAGTCACCCATTGTTCGCCTTCTTTTACCGCTCGGAAGCCTTGTGTTCTTTTTTTCAAAACCTTTGTTATAATTGACTATCTCGGATGGCGCCCACCTGCCTCCAAGTGACGAGTCATACATAATTACATTCCGGGGTTTCGCCTCGCGGACCTATCCCTTACGCGTCGTCCGCAAATGTGTCCCTCGGCCAGCCTCCTCCAACTCCCCAGCTGGTCGCGGTTTAGTATGCAAGCCCGGCTTTTCATTATTACAACATTCCTACTTATTTGTTTCGAGTAGGCATGTTGCATTAGAGGTATTCTTATGGCTTATCTTAAGAAGAGTGTTAACTGTTCGGTTAAGGTTAGGGTTCGGCTGAAGATTAAGGTCTTGGTTAAGTTTGCCTGCTGTGTACTATCTTACCCAATCCAGCTTTCCCTAGTCGATAACCTTGAAGGATCTGTTCTTCTGCCGTATACAAGCCTCTATTCTGCATCTTTAAAATTGCGCTGTCTGCTCCGACACCTCACTGGAACAATATGACAAGCATGCGACAGAAAATTGGGTTTTCTTAGTTCCTTTGCGCTGATTCCATTAAGTACCTTACTGATGAAACTAACAGTGGCCTCTTTAGTGTACTGCAGGAATCCCTGTGCTCTGTTTTCTTGGTGGGTTTACATATTCAACCCCTGCCCTTCAGTTTGTCCATACGTGGCTTTGCAACAGTACGGTGGGGTACTGAGACGCAGATATCCAATGACGCCTGGGGTGGGAAGAGTGTCGTCATTGCTGATTGTGGTTCCGTTTGGACTGCTTCAACAGGAGCCACAGGCTAGACCTACCATTCGACTCCAGGTTCTGGGTGTCCGACATTAGTTCCTGCCATTTTTACCTCCGGAGTTTCGTGTGACAGGTGTGCTACGGTGATTCCAAACGGAATATTCTGCCCTGCCGATGGCCTTGCAGATCAGGGTGTTAGTTTCCTCGTCCATATGTGTGTTTTGTGATTTGATTTTGCTCGCGTAAGTTATCTAGTCTTCCGGTACTAGGTTATGAGCGTTGACAGTAACTGTGGATTCGGCGTATTCTACGGTTGACATTGATTGTCCATGACTATCATCCTCTGCGTGTTGGTGCCTAGTCTGAAGTTGTCGTAGGCGGAACCGAACTTTGGCGACTGCGCTCTATGTTTACTCTGATGCCGGTGTTTATTGCACGGCCGTGAGCGAAGGGGAAAAAGTTTATCTTGGACTTGGAAGTTCGCGACATCCAAATATCCTTATTACCGCCCAGGTGCCGTCGTGGCTCACAGTGTTGAAAGCCTTACTGAAATCCAAAAATGCAGTGTAGAGGCCGATTCACGTTATTTTACCTGGTTATTTAACTTCAGTGATTATACCGGTGTTTACGCGAGTAATTCGTACTTCGCGTTGAATCTCTGGAAGAAGTCCTTGCATCGAGTTAGAGTCCAGGTGAGTAACTGGTACTAAGATTAAGATTTTGCTGAGGATGAAAGGTCTCCCCGTGATCGTCACCGATTTGTCTATTTACTCTGCATTTGTATTGGTTAACTGAGTTCGCTTCGTGGGGGATTGCCCTTGTCGCTAGCAGCCAGTAGAGAACAGGCGGTTTTGGGCGAATGCTGCTTTGTCTTAGATTATGTTGTTGTCGTTATTCGTGTGAACCATGTTGATTTGATCTTTCTTTGGTAGAAGTCGATTTATATAGTCGTCGTTCGCCTCAAATCTGTCTCATCGCTTATTGGTGCTTAGGTCCGACGACTTAAGTAGTCAGTGACCGATCTCACTAAATATTACTCGAACTTCTAGAGTGTGTTTCTACTTAGAAAGGATTACTTAGACGGGGTTGTAATATGCATTATCACGCGACATAATTCCATGACATTTCGGACTCGCCAGGATGTCAGCCTTTGGACGCACTTACTTTTTACATCCTGTAAAAATGACTACTTAATTATTGTGCATTTTTCGCATTGATTTTTGATTTCCGTATAAATTCAAATATATTTTATAGGGAGCATGCATAAAATATGTTTTTTTACTCATTTGGTCGCGAATAACGTCGTCCTAAAATTTCATCGTCAAAAAAAGGACGTCTTTAGGTTTTGAAAAATTTTTCTAATTTCCGAATAATTCGGAACCAGTTCAGCCAGATCAGATCATTAGCGTTTAGCGATTTCAGTTTACGAGGTGAATACTTCCCTCGGCAGGATAATTATATGTTTCTCTATGTAAAGTTCATAAAGTTTAGCAATTTTATACTGTATACTTCATAAGGAACATTAATAAACGGACAGGTGCGATACTGTATGAATGGGCATTGCACAGTCTTAAAAATTCTCATGATCAGAACATTTTTAAAATCGAAACTTGTTATTCTTTCAAGTATACTTGAAAGTATTGCACCTTTCGATTTTAAAAATGTTCTGATCGGTCACTGACTACTTAAGTCGTCGGACCTAAGCACCAATAAGCGATGAGACAGATTTGAGGCGAAGGACGACTATATGAATCGACTTCTACCAAAGAAAGATCAAATCAACATGGTTCACATGAATAGCGACAACAACATAATCTAAGACAAAACAGCATTCGTCCAAAACCGCCTGTCCTCTACTGGCTGCTAGCGAACTCAGTTAACCAATACAAATGTAAAGGAAATAGAAAAATTGGTGACGATCACGGGGAGACCCTTCATCCTCAGCAAAATCTTAATCTGAGTACCAGTTTCTCACCTGGACTCTCGCTCGAAGCAAGGACTCCTTCCAGAGATTCAACGCGAAGTACGAATTACTCGCGTAAACCCCGGTATAATCACTGAAGTAATCGAGAACGTGAATCAGACCCATCTATATAATCTCTCGTAATCGAAGAGGCATTTCAGAATTTCGAATACTAATTCATGAGATCGGTCACTGACAGTCAGTGGTAGTAGCTTTCCGTTATCTTTGTTAATTGTAGTCTACGTCGTTTACCTCCAGAATTTGTGTAGCCCTGCCTAGTGCTGTTTTGTTGGGGAGATCCTGTTTGCGTTTTTTGGGGTTTAGTGCGTTCGTGTTTAGCTTCCTCTCTGCTTTCTTGTTGCTTTCTCTAAGGTTGGATTTACAGACATTTTAGGTGGCTTTCAAGTTCCACAATAAGTCACTCTTTTGGCTTAGTTGGTAGTAGCCTGCATTAAATTGTGCTACCTGTGGGATTGAACATAACTCTTCCCACACTTGTGACTGGCTTCCCACGGAACCTTCGTTTTCGGTTGCCACAACACCTCTGGAACTAGCTGCCACATGCACAGCTCCACCGTTTAACGAAGGTTCTACCAGCTACTCCTGTCTGCCGTAGTCCGCCGGCACCGAGCTTAGGTTTTGGAGGCCTTAGTTGGGATTCGGTTGCCAGCCAGAAGTCGGGTTGAGTAGCCGCCGCATGTGTTGAGCCTCTCGGGGCGATTTCTAACCCCCGCAAGGTGGGTGACTATCTAGTCACCTCGTTCGCCCCAGGACCTGATACAAATATTTAATCAGAGACTGTGGCTTTAAGTCAAGATCGCAGCTCGTAGCCTGGCATTATGAGTCGAGATTGTTGGCGTACTTGCTTGTTATCAGTAGGCGTGTTAACTTACGTTCGGCTGTTCGCCTTCGGGAACGTGGTTTGGTTCTGTTGTTGCCTTACCGACAGCTGTGCCACCAAGGCGTTAGACTGTTGATTCCCGTCGGAGCTTTCACCTCGGTTCATACGTATTGCGTTGCAATTAGGATGAATGGTTAACGGGTTCGACCGTTTGACACTGATCAAGTCAGTGAAAGTAGATATTTACACAACGTACGAAGGTCACTAAAACCTTCGTTATCTGGTTTTTCATGGGGCCAGTATACTTAGGA
Source organism: Spirometra erinaceieuropaei (assembly GCA_902702965.1). Lineage (NCBI taxonomy): Eukaryota > Metazoa > Platyhelminthes > Cestoda > Diphyllobothriidea > Diphyllobothriidae > Spirometra > Spirometra erinaceieuropaei. The sequence goes on along the minus strand of CACRXP010000337.1, from coordinate 90,288 downwards.
TTGCCAATTTTTTCAAGTAACTGGAGTACAGCTATTGCTGGATATCCTCGCAAATAGCATATTAGTGGTCATCTGAAATGAGTGCCGCGTCCCCTGGTTAACTAAGGGCGGCCTCGTTTGTTTTGTGGAAAGGCCGCTTTCACAGCAAGTCAAGTCGCACTCAACATAAGACTTGGCGAATTTTGTTGCTGATTACTACGTTTTCGCGGTTTTCTGTCGGGAGGGTCGGTTAAGCAAACTGCTTGCTTCCTAAACTATGTCCATGTTCGTTGACTGCTGCGTCTTTCGTTTCGCCGACCACGGG
>CACRXP010000337.1:77989-88174 GCA_902702965.1 Spirometra erinaceieuropaei | reverse complement strand
GTGTATATACACTGAAAACTTATTTTCCACACTCAAGGCAATACATCTTTTAACAGGCCGATCTCACCGGGCCTCTCCAACCCGCAAAGTCAGCTTCTTTCTAGTTCACGCTCTGATCGCCTTTTTTATTTTCTGTGTTTCAGACTTCGGAAACGCAGGCTGAACCCCGTGTTAGGGTGTTGAAGCCCGATGCTGACCCGTCCCCGCCTCCTGTGATTGGCCGGCTATCGAAACCGGCCGGTTCCATTCCACGAGGTAGTGACCACAAGAGAGACTACGATAACACCGACATCTACCTGCATTTGCAGGTCTTTGTCTCAGACGGGGATCGTAGCAGTCGCTCAGTCTCTGACCTGCAGGTCGCCTTTGCCTGTCGCCGAGCCATTAACAAATCAATAACCGAATGTTATGGGGAGTTGACAGGAGCCCCACTGCTCTGCTACGACCTTCTGCGATGCGTCGAAGTTCCACACGAACAGCCGGAAGCAACGTCCCCCTCCTCCCCCTCCACTCGCTGCTGGTCGCTTGTCATTGTAGCCCAGCGGCGTCACGTGGATGACCTGATCACGGCGTTGTCCCTGGTGACCTCGACCTTCGGCGGGTCAGAGATTATTGGACTGTTGTTTGCGGACGCGCCGGAGGTACGGACTCGTGCCCTCTGTCGCATCGATTTGCTGGGTGTAGCTGAATCGCCCACTTCCCTTCTTTCGGCCTGCTGACTGCCTTCTGTTCCACAGATTGAACATTCAAAGTATAACTGCTTCGAGCCTCTCATTTTTTGTCCTGTTCGGGGCGGAATCATGTCATACAACAATATAGAGCATGCCGCTTTTTAATCTCCTCAGAAATTAGTCACTAGCTTGGGGTGAATCAGTCTAAGCAAGTTCCTATTTCGTAGCCGTACCTGCTAGGAGTTAGAGTTAGAAGTTAGGGGTTAAGGTTAAAGGTTGGGGTTAAAGGTTTGGGCCAGAGGTCAGGGTTAGGGGTTAGGATGGGGCTGGTCTACTACAGGTACGGCTACGAAATAAGATCCGACCTCAATCTATTTGGGGCTTATAGGCTCAGGCTGAAATTTAACATGAATATTTGAGCCGAAGTATACCAGCCACAGCGAAATAACCTTGTAATGTTCATGAACTGCGGGCAGACAGCCACCAGCATACGCATAGCTCGATATACCAAACTTGACATCACAAGTGCTAGCTGAAAGCCCAGACACGTGTCTCGCCGACAGAGAGCCTTTTCGTTGGGCATTAGAAGCGCCTGTAAAAATAGCGTTACCGTTCGTTCTGCTCACAGGTTTTTAAATGCAAAACCTGATGAAAGTGGCTTATTACGTCCCAGATATATTCAGTCGCTTCTGCCAGGGTCGTTTTTCATCCAAATATAAACAGGTCTGGTCAGGAGTTCGATACGTAAAGGATTCAAGATCCACCAGAGAATAGCCAATTCTGAAATGCATGCATTTTCATGGGACAGAGTTGTTAGGGGTTAGGTCCGTCTGTACGTTTCTCACAAGCATTATGAACAGGATTCAACAATAACGCTGGAGTGGTGTTGGGGTTGCCGCGTTCGCGGGATGCAGTATGGCTGCAGCCGTGAATTGATAGACCAAAACAAGGCTTACTAATGCAGGTAATGCAGTCATGCATATGAAGTCTAGTGGGCTACACAACCTACCCTCACCACAGTGTGATTTGGAGATCGATTTCAAGTGAGGGAGTGACTATCGTTCGGTCCAAAGGCCTGCTTTTTGAGTTCTAAATTGTTGGAGATAGCTTTGAGGATCATCAAGGGAAGTTGATTCAAGAAGTTGAGTTCGGTTAACATGCGTTTTCCATTATTTATCATCAGGCTTTTACAGCAACATAAGAGAGGGTAGAGTAACAAAAGTCTTGACAGCCAGTAAATAGTAAGTACGGGGTAGAGGATTGAGGGCGTTCAAAGGTCAGATGTTATAATTTAGTTCCGTCGGGCTGAGGGAGGTCAAAGGTGTCTGGCCACAAGTCATGCCTCTGTGTCGTCACTGTAACTTGCCGTGGCAGAAGGTGTGAACACACATGGTGGGAGTCTGAGGGCCCGCATGAAGGTTGGGCTAGTCAACCGTATGGTCACTGCCTCTGTCGTCACAATTATTCGCTCACACAGGGACTTGGAGTATCTCGCTGGCATTTAATAGATGACTCGGAAGGTTTTGTTGACGTTTACCCCGTGGCCGCTGCCAGCCAAGTGATCCACAATTAGGCTAGAGACGGAGTTTCCTATACCTTGATTTAGCCAGGCGGGATGGCGCTCCCGCATCCGCTTGGATAGGCGCTTAATTGTTCGACTAATGTAGCCCGCCCCACAGGAGAAATCGAAGGTCTTTGCTCGAAGCCTTTGAAGAGGAAAAATGAACGAAAATGATCGCATAAGAGTGAAAGAACCCATTCGCCACGTGCGTAAAAGACAAACAGCTGTTGACTGCCTCTGAAAAGGAAAGCAGAATTGCAACAGTTCAGTCCAGCTGGCAGCAAAATAGGGGGAGCACGCAAGAGTTAGCTCGCTTTTCTCTTGTATTTTAGCGGATAAGGCGCAAGGCGAGCCCTAAATTCCCCAATTTAGAGGAGGCCGAAGACGTCAGAATGAGGCATCTATACTCACGCAACTTTTTACCGCCAGAGAACGCGGATCGTGTGTTGGCGGTGCTATGTTGTACCTGAAAGAGGAGAAGAGGACCTATGATATTGGCTGGGTCTCCGGGCTTGTTGTCGCAATATCAAGTGTGCGTGTGGTATGTTGCATTGAAGGTGGCTCGCGAAGCCGTCGGTGGGTATGTATGTGTGCCCAGGTTTCATTGGCTCATCTGGTGACGTTCGAAGGGAGTGTGAGCAGCACTGGTGCGGCGGAGTTTTGAACAATTATGGGGGTCGGCTACAGGCTCCCCAAGGATTTTGAGGTTGCTGGCAGGATGGCCTATCTCATGAACTGTTAACTAAAATTTTGAAATGTAATTCCGGTTAGACAGGATTACTTAAGCAGGCTGGTAATATTGATCAGCATGCAGCCGAATATCCGGATAGTCCAGTCACGTCAGGACGCCAACTGTTAACTGGGCCTCTTGCTTTTCACCTGCCGTGGTCACTGCTTTAATAATGTGAATTTCCTCACCGATTTTCCATATCCTTATAAATTCAAGTGTATTTTATTGAAAACACGTACAAAATGCTCATTTTGCCCATGTATGGTAGCGAATTGGACCTCCTTCAAAGTTAATGCCAGAAAAACATTTTATCCTTTATTTTCAGATAACTCTTTAAATTCCTGAATAATTTTGTACCAACCTGCGGTTGCGCTCGTGTTGCGGGTTTGTAGACTTTCATGCAGAGAAAATTATACATTTGCCTACGCTATTAAGAAGATACTATACAGGGCTCATAAAAGTTTGAGTTACTATAGATCACAATGTAGATTTTCATATGCAGCTTAACAAACAGACAGATACAATGCTGTATGAAGGACATTGCACAATCTTATAAACCCTTATAACTAGAGGCCTAATACGAAACAAGCAAGCCCTCTCCGACCTCTAACTCCAACGATCTACTGTATTTGGACTCCAACCCCCTCCTCTCCCTTCCCGCCTTCCCTCCACCTGCCAACAGCCTACTAAGCAATCCCATCCTCACGCACACAGCGGACTGTAGGTCTACACCCATTGCGGTATCGCTAATGATCAGTCCTAACCACCACCCATCCATCCCTCAATCCCAAGACCAAGCAGAAGGCCGTAGGCCAATATAGGAAATTACCTCTGGATAGAAACCGCAGCTTAGTGATGCTTTCGTAAAAATCATCCATAAATATGATTTTAACAAAAAAAATATGCCTTCTGAAACAGGTTTCAGTAGTGATGCTAATTTGACATGTATGTGGCTGCGTTTGCAGTCGCGACCAGAAACTTTTTAAAAGCGAATGATAGCTCTTCTTGAAGTATGAACTTTGAAGAAAACGTCATTTTCTGCCAAACGAGTGTAAGAAAGAATGTTTCCATGTAGGTTTTCCGTAAAATATATCTAATTTACGAAAATTCCCATGGAAGGATTCAGAAGAGCAGGCGGCGAGCGCGCGCGTGCCTTCAATAAATTCTAGCCTGGCCGGCACACTTATATGGGGACGGAACACTAGTGAAGCATTTGTGACAAGGGTAGCCGATTATCGATCGCCTTTTCATGCAAGTGGAACGTGGGACTTGGGGGGGGGCAGTGTAAGAGACAGTGAGTTAGGCGGCAGTGAAGGTTAGGGAGGAGGACGCGGAGAAGTGCATACAGGTAAGTGGACTTTAACCTTCTGGTGCAGCCAATATAACCCACTCCACAGGAGCAAGTAAAGGAGTAAGTGCACACAGAGGTGGTCTGAAGTGGCTACTTATCCTTACTTTCTCTCAGATTGGAAAAGATGAGATATCCGGGTTGATTATTTGAAAACGAAGACAGGCTCTCCGGAAGAGGATTATTTAAGTGCTGACGTTTCGAAGAGCTGGATCGGCTCTTCATTGTCAAAGCGTAAACTGCACTTAATCGATCAGAAATTTAATTTAAAGTGGCATTTTTGTTGACCGGCCTCATGCTGATCGATTTTTCCTCCTCTCGCTGCCTCGGCCTCTCAGGAGATGGTTGACGGGCGTTTTGCCTGTGTGCTTTGTGAGTCACCACTCCGTCGGGGGGAACTGATTGGACTTTAGTCGGGCGGTCGGTCTGGCGGTTCTTCTTCTTCCTCACCGAACATAGCCCATCGACCACAAGCAACAATTCGACGTCGCCTAATGCAACCTAAGGACCCATTGCCACCCGCTGAAACCTCAGCAGTCATCTACAAAATAAATTGCAATGAGGGCGAATGCAACTATTTCGGCGAAACCGGGCGGCACTTGCAAACTCGCGTACAAGAACACGAATCGGCCACTCGGAGGTTAGACCCTAGCTCTCAACTAGTAACACACGTTGGAGAAACGGGGCATACTTTTGACCTCCAGAGGGCTAACATCTTAGGCCGAGGCAACACAAAAACAGAACGGCTAATTCTCGAGGCGTGGTTCTCCGATGCCCACTCTATCAACAGGCATCTGGACCTTCTTGCAGCTTACAAAGTCCTACGTCATCACAATCGTAGAGCTCAGGACCAAACAACCACACCGGACTTAAGAAGGCCGCACGGCGATAACCCGACGCTAAGTTTACTCGGTGAGGAAGAAGAAGAACCGCCAGACCGACCGCCCGACTAAAGTCCAATCAGTTCCCCCCGACGGAGTGGTGACTCACAAAGCACACAGGCAAAACGCCCGTCAACCATCTCCTGAGAGGCCGAGACAGCGAGAGGAGGAAAAATCGATCAGCATGAGGCCGGTCAACAAAAATGCCTCTTTAAATTAAATTTCTGATCGATTAAGTGCAGTTTACGCTTTGACAATGAAGAGCCGATCCAGCTCTTCGAAACGTCAGCACTTAAATAATCCTCTTCCGGAGAGCCTGTCTTACTTTCTCTGTTTAAAACATGGTTGGTCGAGAATAATACCTGAGCCCTTGCTTTTAGAGAAGTCCGAGAAACAGCTTGGTCAAGACATCTTCGCAGAAGCTCACACTCTGCGTCCCCCAGTTTGCTTATCTGTCGTCAGTGTGACGGGTTTTACTGGTGTTACCATAGTATTCTTTACATTAAATCTGCCCGGATACCCGTTTTCATGAAGTAGGTCATGAATCCTTTTAAATTTCTTGTCGATGCTGCATGCCAAACAGATTTTTCCAGCTCCTTGCAGCAAATAGGGGACTTTATTGCATTTATGTTGAAGGAGTGCGAAACTACGGAAGTTCGTACACTGCTTATTCCTGTAGACCCTCCTTCAACACTACCGTCAGGTCTTTTTCTTAGAAGAACGCCTAAGAACGGCTGCGGGATCAACTTTTCCAACAGATGTTCTTAATAAATGACATTTAGGGGGGTAGCTACGTCGGTTTCTGTACTGACAATGACAAAGAGGTCAGCAAAGTAGCGACTGTAATGTCTTCGCTTGTTGATCTGGTCTTTCGGTTTAAATTTCCCCAGCTTGCCCATGAAGACATCTACCAAGAGGGGAACAAGCGACGAACACATGTCAACGCCGTCGGTCGGATCTTATTTGGCAACCCTGCCTGCAGTAGGCAAGCCCCAAACCTAACACCTAACCCTAATTCCAACCCCAAACCCCTTACCTTAACCCCTAGCCCCAATCCCTGACTCTAAGCCCAAACCCTAACCTTAACCCCTAATCCTGACCCCCAACTCTGACCCACAACCCCTGACTCTAACCCCCATCAGGTACGGCTACGAAATATGATCTTGTCACGCCATCTACTTGTCTATATAATTGGTTCTTAAAAAGGAACTGCGAATTTAGTGTGCATCTTAATAATTTTTTCCTTAAATGCGCTCGCCGTTATTCCTACTTCCTAGCGATTTGCTAAAGGGTATTCGCAGATGTAACTGAATGTCTCCGGGACGTTTGTGAGGAATGCTGCGAGGTCTGGCGAAAACATCAACATACCGTGTAGGCCGACATCATTGACGTCATCAGTGAATTCACAGACATTCTAATAGCTACGCGAATACTGAGCGTGCTTGAGTTTCCCTATTAACCACTTCGCTATTATATTATACGGAGATTTACACATGTCCAAAATCAAAAGAACTGGCGGGTCGTCCTTGTGGATCTTCGATGGACCATGCAGCCGGGGAATGTTTGTACCAACCGCTCGGGGGTTTAGAGGTCACGGTCGCCTAATCCGTGCGATTCTTCTGTTTCTTTACTTTCCTGATTTTTTGTGGTCTGACATTGTGGACTGCATCGTCGTTATGTAGTCTGAGCTGTTCATTACAACAATGCCTGTTCCTCTATTTGACCTTTTTTGTTCTCTCATGCTTTTATTAACAGTCTCCAGCACTTTGGCCACTTTTCAAGTACAATACTCAAGTGCTGGTATTTAGTGTTGGACACCGTCTGCGCAAACGAATTTTAGGTAGTAGGTTTTGTTCTAGAGGGTAGGACTGACTTTCTTCCCCTAAAAATGGCATGAAATAGGTAGTCATCATCCAAGCAATAAAGTTGGACCTGGACATAATTCCGGAAAGGACAAAATACTCCCGTGCCCTAACCCCAGCAATAACCCTAAAATAAAGCAAACCGTTGCTCTAATCATGACCCTTAACCGATTCTGCAGATAACGCTAGCCCCTACCTTGGCCCTAGCTTTGATCCTGACTAACATTACCGGCAAATTTAAATCTAGTCATAAGCAAAGTTCTCAATTCAATCCTAATTCGAACCTTGAACCTAACCCTAGTTTCACTGGAAGTTTGCTCAAAGGCACCCGTATCGCAGGCGGTTCCTATTTTCTTGTCCTGTTTAGCTGGTCATAAATGCAAGTCCTAACAAGCGGCGTTATATCGTGTGTCATGTAAGGATGTTTGTGCACGTACCTACCTGAATCGCCAGGAGTCCTTATTTGTGGCTTCATTCCGTTCACCCCTTAAGGAAGTGAATAAATCTTTGCGCCTCCATGCGTTCTTCTTAAAGACTGAATATGGCACACACAATATTGTCTGGATGGAAACGAACATGCGAATCCCAGGTTCTTGTTGTAAAGAAGATGACCACGCGATCTCTGGGACAGTAGGTGTATTAGTCTGAACTTTCGGTCTCGTACAGGAGGCCAGCGTCAGACAGCGTGAGGATGAGGCATCAAATGAGCAGTTTTTGTAATCAAGCCATGAAGGGGGGGGGGATATGAGTGCAGAGGGTGGTATTCGCGATAAGGTGAGTCCCACGCCGTCTCACGGCGGCGTGACTGCGTGCACCCCTGGCTGGAAATTAGGTCTCGCCTCGTGGCCGCGGGAACGGAGCACGTGATAGCAGGGGGTATGTCAACGGACACCCTACGGCGAACTTAACACCACGGTGTACAGAAAGGCAACTAACACGACACGGAGTCTTAAATACCATAGTAACCGCTCAATGGCGCATTAACGCAGCTGTGTTAGGACACTCTTTTAAAGTGTAAAAACGCACTGTAGTGAGCCAGAGGGACGAGTACGAGAATTTCGGCATCGTCTAGACTAACTAGCAAGGAATGGATACCCGCTGCTTCAGCCGCTGCCTCTGCACGCACCCAAAGTGAACAAACGGAGGAGGGCCGTCAACACTCTGACACCCTCTACCATATATAAAGAACGTGTCCGAAGCGATGGAACGTATCGCTGGAGAGCTCGGCGTAGGTATCGCTCACCATCTGACAGCGACCATGCACAACAAAATCATGCGAGTGAAGGACCGACCAGACGTAGGAGAAGAATCGGGTATCGTTTATTAGATCCCATGTCGGGACTGCGCCACTACAGAGGACAGACCGGACGACGACCTAGCTCACGAATAACGGAGAATAAACGGGCGGTCCGGAGAGTCGACCCGTTGTCTCAGTTCGCCACTCGCACCCTGAAGGAAGGCCACGCATTTTACTTCGCAAGCACGCGAATAGTAACGCGGGCCAGCTCTAAGACAGAGCGAGAACTGTTGGAGGCCTGGGTGTCTGACACCAACTCTAACAACAGACACGTTGAAATACCCCCCTGCTATCACGTGCTCCGTTCCCGTGGCCAAGAGGCGAAACCTAATTTCCAGCCAATGGTGTACACAGTCACGCCGCCGTGAGACGGCGTGGGACTCAGCTTATCGCGAATACAACCCTCTGAACTCATATCCCCCCTTCATGGCTTGATTACAAAAACTGCTCATTCGATGCCGCATTCTCACGGTGTCTGACGCTGGCCTCCTGTACGTGACCGAAATTTCAGACTAATACACCTACTGTCCCAGAGATCGTGTGTTCCTATTCTTTACATTTTTGTATTTCACCCGCTATCCGAGTGTCAAGAGCGGTTGCACGCTGAGAAACATGTCGCTTTAGTACTTCCACCTCATACGTCCTCAAAAAGTAATGGGCACATTCATACTACTCATCTAGTCTTATTATTCCCAGTGTGTTTTCTACAGGCAGCTGAAAAGAAGTAAATCCGAAAGCCAACATCCTGATGTGTTTCCGGATAACCAGTATAACAACCCCACTTAAGTGATTTTTTTAAATTGAAAACACATTATAGAATTTCAGCTAACATTTTTTGAGAAAGGCCAGGCACTATTTGTTGGTTGGAAATTATTAAGAGGCCGGAGACGACATGTAATTCCCCAGAAAAAAACTTTCATTTCCTTGGGAAAAGTTTAGTATCTAGCCTAAGAGGGTTGTCACATGAAACGGTCTTTAAAATGCCTGTTGGGACGCCATCTGGGCAAGGATTATGTGACTGTGGAAAATTCTGGATAATTGAGCAGTTAACGTTCAGAGTTATTAAGAGAGTTTTTTAGCACTGGTCATTGAATTCCTTAGTGCATCCCGAGAGACGAAATGCAGAATTTTTCTGCCAGCCGCTAGTCTGCGAGGAAAGAGTCTTGAAAAATCTGATGGGAGTTCTTACACAAACTTCGTCTTAGCATCAGGCCGTTTTTCCGGCAAAATCCTAGTTCTTTCAGAAATGCGAAGAATTACAGTAGAAGTGAAATAACCTTTTGAAGACGAGGACTAAATGACAGATTACACTCGACGGCATACGGTGAGAGGAATGCCCTCGCTGTCGGATTACAGAACTGTGTAATGCATTCAATGTAAGAATTCACATTTACGTAAGGAAAAAAAAACAGAAAAGTCGTGAGAGGCAAGTCTTACGTATGTGTTACAAACGGGCTGATGAAAAGTTAAAAACAGAACGCGATCTGATGCGACGTCAATGGCTAAGACAACTGCGTGGTAGTCAGTGCTCAGAAACTACGGTTAGGGGACAGACAGGAAAGTCATTCAAGTATGCTGGATCTTCGAGTAGGTAAATCGACAACCTGGTCGCACAAGCCGGCATCCAAATAAAACTTCAAACCTTCAAGGGTCGGACAGTGAAAGCCGATAGAGCCCAGCCAGATAAACGTCACCCGCAACTCACTGATACTTCTAGTTCAATGACCAGCACGCAATTCGTGGGACTACTGAGGTAACTCACTCGTAATTGGCTGACGAACTCTTCGGCGAACACGGAATCTCAGATGAATCACCTTTTTGCCTGGGTAGTCAAT
>CACRXP010000337.1:62989-72989 GCA_902702965.1 Spirometra erinaceieuropaei | reverse complement strand
TGAGGTTTTCATGACTAGAAGCAAAAATTTCACCGTCAAGTCAACTCATGCAGTTTAAAATACCTTTATTCGATTGCAAACTGTCCAATCCACCAACCATGATGTTCGTCAGCCCGTCACTACATTCTAGTCTATTTTTTTTCCACTTTTTTCGATATTTAAGTAAAAACAGTTGGTCGGATGTGGTTTGGTAGGCTCACCTGAAGTAAACAAACCCCAGTTACCTCTAATACGGGACCGGTGGTAAATGGGGTTTTTACAGGTGGAGCCGGAGAACACACAGACGACGAGGACAAGTAGTTGCATGGAAATGTGGTTGAATTTACGCGGGCATCAAAAAACCATGAAAATAATGAATACAGCATAAGAAGTCATTCTTTGTTGAGTGAGGATGTCGTAGGAGGCCGGAAAGGTCATTAAAAAGTCGGCGCTCTGGCGTGACTAAAATATTTTTGGATCGTAAACCACAGTAATTTATTTTACAACCCCACCTAAGTAATTCCTTCAAACCGAAGATATATCACCGAACTTCGATTAAAATTTCATGAGATAGTCCGGATACTGTACCCTTTATCACGCCTTTTTAAAATAAATCATCTGCAATGTATATTATTGTAGTTGGTAAGCTACTTTCTCGAAAGCACATGCTATGTATTGATGCAATTTACGGCGACTACTCACAAACCTCAACGCATTCCTATGGCGACAGCTGTTGATCGGCAAATATCAAACCGATATTTTACGTTGAGTGAACACAGCACAATCTAGGCAGAATGTTAATACCGCAAACACAAGGGAGACTGATCGATAATAACATTCTGCCTATATCATGAGCCGTTGTTCGGCTGCTGGTTGGGCTTGAGAGAGAACCCGTGAGGCACAACGGAACGAGTGAATACCGCAAAAAATCGATCGGTGAGCACCCTACTCTGCTATAACAGAGTCTGTTTAAGTTGGGATTCCATTTAGTCGAAACAACTTAACACTTTCTTATACTAAACGTCTTGAAGAGGGACTTTCCTACACGCAGACGAAAGAAGAGGAAATAATTAATAACCACGGCAGGACTGACTTATTTGACCCCTAAACAGGACATGGGAATAGGTACGCACCATCCAAGCAATAAAGATGGCCTGGGCATAATCCCAGAAAGAGACAAGTATTATCGCGTCCATACCACAGAAATAACCCTTATCTAAAACTAAGCCGTTGGCTTAATATTGACCTTACCCCTGCACTAAAACTCAAATCTACACTTAACATTAACCCCTAACGAAAACCAAAAATTGGTCCTAACTTAGTTTGTCGTTGGCTTTAAATCTAGCCTTTAGCCTAATTCATAACCCAACCCTAGCCCTCACCTTCAATCTAACCCTAATTTGACTGGACGTTGGCTCAAAGCCATCCGCATTGCAGGAGGTTCCTGTTCTCATGTCCTGTTTAGGGGACAATTTAAGTCAGTCCTACCACAATGACTATTAATGGAAGATGAACGCACATCTCCTAACAGTGCGAATTGGCGGAAAAATCATCATTAAAGAGAAACTGGCATCTACCACTCTATCTCAGACATGACTCGGTGCGTCAACGCATTCTACGGTTTTGCGTTCGGCCACCACCACAACTTCGCAGAACACAGCCCTCCTTCTGGTGCCATTACTCGGGGTATGGCCTGATAATTGTAGCTACCAAGTACAAGCCTCATCTTCAGCAGCTACAAGTTGCTGATTGGCTAAGTTGAAAGATCCAGGTTGTTCATTTGAGAAGAAGGGCTCATGAGAACAGGCGGTAAGGTGGGGTTTGGTAGCCCCACCTGCTGGGGTTGGGGTTAAAGGTTAGGATAGGGGATTAGGGCTAGGGGTTAGCGCAACTATTCCTCAACCACTAAAAGTACAACCGGGCATTCCCAATAGCTTTTTTTCGCATACAGCTACTTGACCCCGTTGCCTATGCGGTCCCGTCTCCCCCCTGTATAAACCCCTATTACCACCGATCCCGTATTAGAGGTAACTAGAATTCGTTTACTTCAGGTGGGGCTACACAACCACATCCGACGGATTAGGCTTATTGGAATGCTGACATCTCGGCGAACTCGGTTGGTCCACCATTGTCCAAGCGTAGAATGTAATTAATCGAGCAGAAACAGAAGTTGCGTGGCACGCTGGGCAGCCTCATATTGATTGTTTTTCTCCTTTCTCGCTGCCTCGGCCATTCCAGGGATTTTTGGCGGACTCTTTGGGGTGCAGGTGCTGTGAGTCACCGACTCTTCCGGGGGTGTGATTGAGCCTTTGCCGGGATTGTTCGGTCTGACGGCCCCCCTTCTTCCTCGCCGAGTTATTTCGTCGTCAGGCTTTGTCCGCGCGGCCGTCTTAAATTCAGTGTGGTCTTCTTGTCCTGAACTTTATGAAAAGAATGGTACAGGACTTTGTAAGCTGCAAGAAGGTCCAAATGAGAGAGAGGAATGCTTTATTTTGAAAATAACATTCAAAACTTTCAGCAAAAACGGTTCTTCAGAACACAGTGATTACCATAGAGATCAACAGGTATTGGACAGGTGGACATAATTATATATGAAGAAAAAAGGACTTTAAGATGCAAGATCGAGTTTTAGCTTTTGTTTTTCAGCATCTTTGCAGGTGATATAACGAGCTAGAAATGGCAGTATGGAATTCTGATAAGCCGAAGTGCGACAAGGGATGTGGCGGGAGCATCGACGCATGGGGCGTATGGATTTCGCAGCCACTAACTCATTATGAAGGGGATGGACGGTGTCATTCAGAATTCGGTCAGCAAACTGCTCCACCGTATTGAAATGTCGAATTCATACATCAGTCTTGATTGACAAAAATGGCCACTCCTCCAACTCTACTGCCTGTTGGAGATGGTCTATCATTTCGAAAACAACAAAATGATGAAGGAGTGATTAGTTCCGAGTCAATATGGCTATTCAACCACGTCTCCTGAAGGCATATTACTCCTGTTTTGCCATGTTCTTTGGTTGACAGAAGTAATTCCAAATCATGGGCTTTGTTAAATATCGATCGACAGTTAGTCGAAAGAAAACCAGGGATTTACAACTTGTTTTTAGACTGGCGTTTAAGCGCAACTTGCCATCCACAGCGATGTTGCTTTCGAAATATTGGCCTTTGCTGATACGAGCGTGGGAAGGCCAGCGAGGAAGGACGATAAACAGGACAAGTTGTCAGAGGGTAACTGCTGCTGGCACGGCGAGTTCGTTGCCTCTGGGAGCGTGAGAACGCCAACGCAGGACAATCGCAGAAACGACAAATTGGCCGCAAAGTGCAACCACTAGGGTCATGATTAGGAGGCGGAAAAATCGATGCAGAAATTTCGCAGGGTTTAAGCTCCTTTAAAAAGGTACTAGCGTACTGTAAAGACGACCTCATAGGAATAGATCAATTGAGACAAAGGAATAAGACTGGGGTATGCAATTAATAAGTATTCACGTGACTGGAGGGAAAAACAAAAAGTGGCGGCTCAATTTCAAAAGAGTTGGCATCTGAGTACCACGCCTCGGGTGCCTGTCGTTCTGCCTTTGAGTTATCCCGGCCTAAGACGGCAGCTGCCCTTAGGTCGAAAGTTTGACCGGTTTTCCCCAGCTTGCTTTGCAAGCTGAAAGTTTGGATCTAGCCTCCGAGTTGCCAGTTTATGATTTTGTATGCGGGCCTGCATTCCTGCCCCTTTTTCCCAACGTACTTGCTGCCCCTATCATTGTAACTTATCTTGTAGGCAACTACTGAGGTTCCAGTGGGTGGCTGCGTGTCCTTAAGTTGCATAGGCGCCGATTTGTTGCCTCGGGGTAAATGGGCTATGCCTATTCTGGCGGGTTGTTACAGTCGAGATACCACCTAGGAGAACCCTTTAGTGCCGGAAATGGCCCTCCAAACTTCGCGCCTGCCTTTCTCAATAAAATGGCTGGGAAAATCATTGTCTGTGAAGAGATGCTAAAGGTAAAGCCGTTGGGTCCTTTTATCTTCAGGCGTGCTGCTGACTGTTTCATCTCTTTGGAACAGAGTGCAGACACAGCTACAATCAGCATGAGGTCGACCAGCACGGTATGCCACTTCTATTTCTGTTCGATTAAGTGCACTTTAAGCTTCGACGATGGTGAGCCGACCACGGTCTCCGAAGTGTCGATATTCCAATGAACCTGTTCCGGTGAGACTATCTCTGAAGCCTAGGCCGAGCGTGTGACCATGGCCACCCCGACTATCAGGCTCGATCCCGAATTGAAAGAGAAGGAGGACGCCAGTTGGGAGGATCGTACAGAACAACGAGAGAGGGGGCTGTATAGAGTTGATAACCGGACGTGGGCAGGCCCAGCGCAGGGTTGAGCGGCGCCCCCAGCGTCCGTCAGGGAATGATTCAAAGCGTCTTAAAACAGGGGACACGGCTTTGAATCTGATTGGTCGGTTGGAAGTCCAAAGTGGGCGAATGACAGACAGCCCTGGTGCGCAGGTGCAGATACTCGCAAGAGGCCCAATGCTGAGACGGGCGTTCGTAGTAGGGCCATTACAGGCCTTTCTTCATCCTCAGGTGAACAACCTGGATCTCTCAACTTCACTAAACTGAATACTCTGTAAGTTTTAACTGCTTTCGGTAGTACTTGGTTGTCACAATTATCAGGCAGAACCCCGAACAGTGCATAAAGACAAAAGGCACCAGAAGGAAGGTTTTTTCTGCTCAGTGGTGGTGGCGGTCGAACGCAAGGCCGTGGCATGCACTGACGCATAGAGTCATGTCTGAGAGAGTGTATGTGGTAGCGGTTCCTGGTAAAGTGTGTGTTGCGAACCAGGGGGTGTTGTGGCACGCCTAGATGCGGTTCCGCCATGCCAGCCAGCTGCGCCCTCCCACGCCTCCGGTCGTCCTGACTCTGCCCTGACACCAGGTCCATGTGGGGAGTGGGGAAGAGAGAGAGAGATAGTGCGGTAGATGCTGCTCAAGTCTACTATCGCTATGGACCAACTCGCGCGCAAGTCACCGTGCCTGCTGCGTCTTTCTCTGTAGCACACCGTGGACATTGTCGGAATCGACGGCCGAGCTGTCGTGTTAGCGGTTGCTTTACCAGGCTTTTGAGAGCACGCTCAAGTACTGTCCAGTAGGCGTGTGCTGCATCCCTACCCGAGGCGTGGTGTGTCCCAGCGACGCATGGGCAGCTGCGACCACCTGGACGCAGGTGTGCCCGAGTTGCAGTCGGTCTGCAGCGGCCGAGGACGTGGAGAGTAGCACACACCTGGTAATGTGAAGCATCTGGGATAACTCCTGACTTATGACGAGCTGGATGAGGTTGTTAGAGACTGCACCCTTCTCATCGAAGCTATAGGAGGAAAAAATTAAACGATACGAAATATGTATGCTAGGAACGAGGAGTTTTGTACATCGGCTAACGATAAATGATACAGAGCTAGATCAGAGTTATTGCATGAAAGAGATGATGCCAACGAGCATGCTAAATGACCGGTGGGGAATGCAGCGCTGGGGCAGCTGCTGGGGGCCGGGGTGGAGGGTGCCGACACAGAGGACGGGTGGGGGGGAAGCATTACGACGAGAGTTGTGGGGAAGGAGTCGGCGGTTATGTGGGGGAAGGGAACTGGCTATTTTCACCAACATGAGGCTACACCGTCTCCATCCTGGACCCACGCCACAAGTGTTCACTTCATCCAAACAACTCAATAGAATTCCTTGGAGGTTACATTTCGAGGAATTGCAGGTCAGAGCGTGTGGGGTTACATGAGGCCGCCCTTCAGAGGGATCTTGACCTCGACGTAAATGAGCCGAGAAACAAGTAAGGTGACCGCTGTAGTGGTGGTGGATGGCCAAAGTTCAAGGGATTGAAGTACGGTCATTACAAAGTTATCGGACTTTCATGGTGTCCCACAGTCATCAGTGCGTCCGCTTTCATTAAGTAATCTGTCAGACGGGAAATATGTCAATCTTCAAAAGAGGCATTGAGTTGCAGAATTATGCTGTCGCCCTTATATTTCCTGCCATCGCATTTATTATACAACTGATTCCAATTTTCACTATTAACTATGGCTTCTTAAGTCTTCCAGTTCCGTAAGCGGATTTTGTCCACGGGTTCGTTACTAATTAAAACTCCAAATGGCAGACAGTCAATGGTGTTTCAATAGGCGTTGCCAACCTTTGAAGGATGATTGCCCAGGCAAATATGGCGCTGCATGTCCACCTTCTGGGCTCCAAGGTTTGTTAGCGTCTGCTATGCCATAATAAGCAAACCATGGACCACGCGGTCTGGTGTTAGCTGGCAGTTCTCTGGCGGTAGATGCACATGCGCTCCCGCTGGGTATACACGTCGTGTGCATGGCTGCCCAGTCGTACATGTCTTTTCTGTTGTTGGCCGGAATCCTGGTCAAGTGCTGTTTGTGGGTCGGCGAGTGTGAAGTGGAGCGCCTAGGCGCGGACTGGGCCACGCCATTTACCTGCGCCCTTCCCGTCTGAGATCTTCTTGGATCTGTCTTGACACTGGGTCCAGGCGAGGAGGAGGGCAGAACGTGGCAGACGCTACGTAAGCCTACTCTCACTATAAACTAATTCCCGTTCAAGTCACCTCGCCTGCTTCACCTAGCTGTTGAGCACGGGATGAACAATGTCGGACGCGACGGTCGAACTACCAATAGGTGTTGGGGTGCGCGATAACTGCTCCTCACTACTATAGTTCGTTCTCCGTTCAAAATCAGGTAGCCGGAGGTGAGGTGACAAAAACTGATGAGTGAAATTTACACAAAAATGCGGATAGCGAGCACGAGACGGAGTGCAGACTTAGCGTGGCCAAATGCGTATGAAGGCCTTGCCTCTGATTGGTTAATCACTAAGCGCCGCAATAGCGCATTTTGTGTGAATACGGTAAGCGATGTATGCGGACAGGTGTTCGGGTAGGTTTTCAATTACATCGTCCATGAAGAAGACGTTCGTGGAACACTCGTTTCTTAGCCCTTCCCTGAGTGAATACTAGGGACACTCCACTGAATAGTATTATCAATGCATTTCGAACTGGGCATCCATCTTCCCGTCCTTGCTTACATGCTAAATGTAGTTGAGCCATATATTTGAGATCTTTTTTTACTATTATTCCAGAAGTCCCCAGTGATTTCCCCTGCTCGGATGAGACCTGGACCTATGTCGCCAACAACGGTCAGTGCTACAAGGTTATCTCGGGGCCAAAGAAGTTTAACTGGAGCGAGGGCGAGGTGGCTTGTAAGTCAGCTCTGGCCTCTGTCTCGGCGATACCTGTGGTACTGCCAGAGGTGCACAATGAGAGCGAGGCGAATGCCATGATTGAATTTCTGGTAAAAGTGGCTGTCAAGGAGAAAATATGGCTCGGAGCCCGACGAGAAGGTAAGTTCCGAGTCCTGCGCCATTTCCCCGGACGTCCACCGAGGAGCCTATTATGAACAGGCATGTCAGGAGTCTCTGGCCGGTTGCTGAGGCAAAAAATGCCCTCATTTTAAATGGAGCACTAGGTGCAGACAACTAATCTGTTTAAGCACAAAGTGTGTCTGCTAGTCTCGATTTGGCACCATTTTAGTTAGCACCTTGAAAGTCTACACCGCGGGGTGATGTACACTCTGGTGGAGATTTTAGGTTGGTTGAAGGGTCCAAACTGAAAGAGGACAAAATATGCTGTCAGCTGAGGTTGACAGTACTGATTAACTTTGTGAACCAACTTTGTACGAAGATGGGCTCCAGATAAAAGGGGTTCAACGAGCCAGAGAAGAGGGTGCGATCGCTTTTTCCTTTTCTATTCCAGTGTTAGCATAGTCACTTTATGCTGTGAACGCGCAAGTTGAAGTTCGTGAGTGAAGCACGGTTATATTACGAAGCAAGAGGCGAGGTTACCGAAACCATTGACTTGATGACGGAGAAAGAGTCTCCAAGACAGCAGTACAAATATGATTTTGCCGAAAAATCCGACTCCTCTTCTTCACCTTCTCTAGAAGATGATGAAGCAGTGGTCTACGGCATACCGTGCCAAAATTGCAATGCACGCTATGTTGGTGAAACGGGGAAACGCCTCTGCACAAGACTGCATGAGCACCAGCTTGCAGTCAACCGCGAGGATAAACTGTCACCGGTATATGGCCACATGCAACAGGAGGAACATAGTTTCGCCTTTGGGGAAGCAAGCGTCCTCGGTCGAGTCCATGACAAGATGGCTAGGCTGGTGCTCGAAAGCTGGTCCTCAGTTGGCACAATCAACAGGGCTATTGATCTTCATCCGGCCTACCAGGCGCTGCGTACAAGACTCCAGTCAGTCCAGACGGGGCCGACAGTACTGGCGAGCGAGTCGTGGCTCCTCCAACAGTTGTCACCTTCACAGCAGGGGAGAGGAGCCAGCCGGAGGTCACACGACCAAAGCGAGACATCGCCCCACCGGCGCGCCCAGACAGCCGAGCGTGATTCGCACATGCAACAGCAACCGATCAGTTCATCCGATTATGAGGTGAGGGCCCATGGGAACACAGGATTTGCAGCGATTACGACAGCCGGTCAGGGGGCAGAGGTCACAGGAGCGCGCCATTGGCCGCCCGCGGAGGGACCAAAGCCAATCCGCAGCCAGAGGGCAGGTCAGAGTACGTGCGTCAGGCATGCCTATAACACAAGACAGGCGGCGAGGCAGAACAACTTCGAGCAAGCAGGAACAGACACCCCACCACTCTGATGATGGAAATGAGGAAGTTTCCGAAACGTCAGCACCAATACACTGTGGTCCATGCAATCGCCCCTTTTTCTTCTTCGTCTTCTTTTGAGGATGATGAACGGGATATATATATATATATATATATATATATATATATATATATATCGCCTTCATCATCTTCTAGAGACTATGAAGAAGACGAGTCGGGTTTGTTGGCAAAATTATATTTGTACTGCTTATATAGGCACGGTTCTATAGGCGGAACAACTCTCAGTAGTCATAAATGAATACAAACCGACAACAACACTTCATAACCAGCTGTACACTCTAAGGATGAGGTTGGTTATATATATAAAAAGGAAGTCGTCTTTAAGATACCATGCGACACCTGTGATGCGGTGTAATATGAGAAAACTGGGGAACCTGCCTCTACACGCATATACGAGCATTAGTTGTCATTAAAAAGGCGAGGTCATTTGTCCCAGATTGCCATGGATACGCTGGAAACTGGGCACAAGTTTGCATGGAAACAGACTCGCGTTATAGGTGTCTGCTCACCTAAGAAAGTCCGCGAATTTTTAGAGGCCATTCATTCTGATATTTCATACATCAATCGATACATAGAACTAACCGCTGTGTACAAAACCCCCAAGGAAATGTGAAAAATGCATTAGCCAACCGGACCGTGATGCTAACACACAGTAAGGCTGACTGGCAGCAGTCACAAGGCAATGCCATCATTAAGATATGATGAAATTTTGATCGGTTTGCAGATTTCGCGCCTGCGGTTGACGTGGGAACGAAGGTTGAAAATGTACGAAATAAATTGTGTTATCTTTCCTAAGGGAACTTAATTCTTTCGATATTAATATATATCCATATGGTAAGGGTATTATATAGTACTCCCAACATAGATACTAGGTAAAGGTCCTGATATTCTGCAACTTCGCGTCACATCCGCGAGGGGGTCGGCTTTTCAAAATATCGGCCATACACGTGTCTGGGCTTTAAGCTAGTATCTATGACGGGAGTACGGTTTAATACCTTGACCATGAGGATCTCAAGCTACTCGTAGTGCTACTTGTTTGTAGAATGGGCATTATATGGTTATTCCAGAATCGTTGATTGTATTCCACTCAAATGCTTATTGAGAGTTAAGGTCCGACTCTAAAAAGGCATGTCCAGGAGACTTACCTTCATGCCCTGTGCCGAATAGATTCTGCAATTATTTTTTCTCTCACACTTTGTCTCTCTCTGTCTCTGTCTCTGTCTCTCTCTCTCTCTCTCTCTCTCTCTCTCTCTCTCTCTCTCTATATATAT